>DWAJ01001351.1:0-23028 GCA_018238005.1 Eurema mandarina | reverse complement strand
AGTTATACATTTAAAGTAAGGCTAAAAAGAATTAAGAAAAAAAAACAAAATGTCATTATAACCTCAAAATTTAAAGTTCCATGTCACCACTCACCTTATAACGTTCGGATTATAATCGAAAAAGCTAGTCCGGTCAGCCATGCAACAAAAACATGCGATGAATAACATTTCACCATAAATAATTTTAATATTATTGACGGCCGAATATTGAAACGCAATTCAACTTTAAGAACGTCTCGCGTTCAGTTATTTTGACAGTTGTTAGATTTGTACAACACTCAAATTTATTTTATTAGAGTCGTACTAACATTTGATTTACGTTTCAGTATTCGGACAAATGTATATTATGCCCATTTTGTTACTAACGATAGTTAATCAATTGTAATTGGATAACCATTTTATTATGTTTAGGTCTTTATGTCATGCAAATCTTACTTAATATACATAGATATAGTATAATATAAAACCTTATTATATATAAAATTTTGTTTTTTTTTTTGTCATACTAGAGAGAAAAAAGTAAATTGTTACCCCTGTTCAAGTAAAAATGAATATGAAATGAATATTTAACCAATAGTTTTACCAAAATTTACTCTAGGTACTAAATGGTTAAGGCTATCAACACCAGTAATATTCAATACTTACATGGATCTGTTAACGGTTATCATTTCATAATCGTTGTCGGGGTTGAAGAATATATTGTCGACATAGTGCTGCCCCGCGGTGCCGGCCACCACAGTCGCCCGCCCCTCGCGGTCCAATGCGTAGTTCCTGCAAATACGAAATCACATAGTATAGAACAAAGCTTTCTTCTCTCTGTCCCTATGTATGCTTAGATCATTAAAACTACGCAAAGGATTTATATGTGTTTTTTTAACATGTAGTTTTTATATGATACATGCATAATATTATATTCGTGCGACGCCGGGGCTGGTTACTAGTTATAATATAATTAAAAGCAAGCAGTTTTATAGATGAGGCTCTTAAAATAACTTATTGCGGATTTGGTAAAAAAAAGGACCTACGAACCATTGCCAAACGAGATTCTCTACTTCGTGTACAATTTAAATTTCAATTAAAAATTGGTAATAAAACAGTAATAGAATGGAGTGCAATACTTAAATATGAAAGAAAAATAAAACCAAATTAATAAGTTAAAGGAAATAAAAAACTTTTGCACAGCATATGCTGAACCGTGTCAGCGATCGTAGCGCTGATTTCCATAAACACCTATCAGAATTAGATAGAAGAGCTCAACTTACTATAGCTAATATTATTTCTATTATTGGACTTACTTGTAGAAACCATTATGCGAAGTAGTCTGGTATATGGGCAGGCGGACTTTATCAAAGCCGGACACTTCCAAGATCCTCATGCCGGTGTTATCGTGCACGTAATTGTGCGTGAAGTTGGACACCACTTGTCGCAGCACTATCACGTCCTTGTACTGCGCTCGGTTGCGTGTTATATAGTTTCGGTAGATGGTCACTTCTTGGTATGGTGACGATTGACGACCTGGAATTTTGTATTTATAGTTTTATCCAAGTGGTTTACACTTCCGCAGTTACACACCGGTATCCAGGGTCTAATCGAACTGCATGTCAATTACATCGAATTCCCGTAAATAGATTTTGCGTGAAAGAGTAACAACTATACGTAGATCCTTAAAGGCTTGTAAGATTATTATATTATAAGGATTAATTTATTAATTTAATAGTGAGTAAAAGGTGCAAAATTATAAGTTAATAAATCAATTTTAAGTATGTATTGCAATAATATCATAATTCATATTCTATTTGCTACAATAGTTAAATTAATTCAATAAATAAAACCTTGATAACTTACAAAGAACAAACGAAATATAATAAAATTAATGAAAATGTTATATACCCTCAAGTTGCAAACACGGCAGGTCATGGTTTCCAAAGAACAGATTGTTGTGAATCCAGCCTCGGAGCGAAGTCGCCGAGCCGCGAGAATCAGCTCGTACTAACAAACCTCCTACGTTGTTTCGAACTAGATTATTCTGTAATTGAACAATTATTTAGTTATTAAGGGTAGTTCGACTTTTTGAATCGTCATGGTAATATAGACCAATTAGGTAAGAAAATCTAAAGGTTAGAAGAGAAGAGTAAGAAGCAACAATATTAAGTTAGTTTTTCAAATGTATCTACCAAGAAACAAACCACAGAACTTTGGACCAAGTAAGCTTATTATAAAGAATTATGATGAAACCTTATTAATAATTAACACACATAAAATACACTTTGCCGTTAACTCTTTCAGAGAGTATTTAGATCCAGAAGGTAGTAATAACACAAATTATACGACATTACATAAAGCCACAAGACTCACCCTAAATACTAAAGTCTGCGTATTTTGTACGTCTACCCGCACAGCAGCTGCGCACGTAGTGAAGTTACCGTACAGTTTCAGGCAATTGTCATTGAATTCATTCCGTATTACAGCCACGAAGGGATTCACTTCTCCCACAGATTGGTAGCTTATAGCCCCGTCTCGGTTATTGGTGAACACGCTGCTTGATATATTGTGTTGGACGTCACGATCTGAAATTCAAATATTATTATTTTTAAGTTTATAAAAGTTGGACGAGGATGAGGATGGCAATTTACTAGATACTTGTTAGTAATAAAAATATAATTGTAAAGATGATTTTAAAGTGTAGACTTACTTAATCCAATAGCTGATATGGGCAGTGTGACGATCTCAGCAATAAAGCCATGGACTGAAGAAGCACCATTAGCAAATAATTTCACACTTAGACTAGCCCCATCTGTTTTAAACAATTTCTTCTCATGCGGCGACCCATTTTCTAGATAACCAAACTGAGGCGCTGTTATATTGTATATATCCCCATCGTACAGCGTTATAGAATCCCTCTTCCCATAATTCATTGTATGATTAAATAAATTAAACTGTAATAGCCTAAATCCAAATGGCTTCACTCTGAAGGTGCTTTTAAATATTTTCACACAGTTAACGGGATTGTTGTCATATTTATAATAGAGCAGCACCCTTTCTTCAACAGTTACCACTTTGGTACTATCGCAAATATCAATTAAAGAAAACAAATGATATGGCAAATTAAGATCCTTCAAAGGAGTAAAGCTAGATTCTTCAGATTCTCTTCCTTCACCAGTTAACGATATAGCATTTACACCTTCTCCTAGTATATCGATGACGGAGTTGAACATCATGTTAATAGTATCTGTCGGAGACACAACGTTGATACCATGATGTGCACACTTTGTTATGTTCACGTTTTGAATGTGAGGGTTCCGGATTATGCTTTGTATTGCAGGTGACTTTTCATTATGCAGTATACCAGCACCGATTATTTGAATGTTGCGCAACGTGCTCTCGACTTTCTTCATCGTTTCGTGTGTATGATGGTCGTGGATTCTGTGCTCGTATAGCGAATATTCGAACTCGGGATTCGCGAATCTTATTCCACCCCAATAATCGAGGTTTTCATCTAGATTTCTAGAGCCACAATGTATAAAAATAAAATCGGAGTCCCATCTACACTCATGCCTATGACCATAGAGTTGCCCGTTCAAGCGTATGGGACAATCTTCATATCGACTTTCAGTACCAACACACTGTAAGGGCTCCGGCCAAGACCAAATTCTTGATAGTGAATTACTGTGATATTCAACCCTCCGATCATGAGCAAAGAATATGTTTATTGGATCAAACCCTAACTCTCGGCACACAACTTGAGCATTTCTTTCGGTAAAACGATTATCGCACATTGGGACCCATTGTAAAGTGGTTTTATTATAGTACTCTAAAAACCCTTCATTGATCCTATCCAAACTATTGTCACTTGTAGAACAATTTCTTCCAGTGCACAATCTAATAGAGTCTTGGACTATTAAAGTTTCCAGTTGCCTTTGTTGCCGGTGTTTAATATAATTAGATGAATACTGTCCAACTTCTCTCTTTTCAATTCGATTTTCTATATCGTTTCGCAGAGTTAAAGGTTTCATAAATATTGGCATTTGACTGTGGCCAATTGCATTTAATGTGCCCATAACCAAAATACCTACGTTAGGGGCAAATTCTAAAATAACACCAGGATTTATAGTAAGGGTCACATCGGGCATGACTGTTATATCTGCATTAACTATATAAGGTGCTATACGCCCATCCAAGGTGAGATCAGATGTAAGACGGCCTCCAAGAGTATTTATATCAACAACCGATTCTTGGCTAAAGGTGACTGAGACACTGGAATCGAAGCTATCTTCTAACAAATACGGCAAGTAAGTGGCTATGGCATGATTGTTCCAGTCATCAAAATCAAAAATAAGATTCCTTATTTCTTTTTCATCCGATGTGCCCCACCAATTTTCAGTAACATCTAACAAGTTATTTATTTTCGCTGTTTTTATTCCAGCAACGAGTATATATTTCAACGCATTGTTGCTAAACAAGTTTCTAGATACTTTTACTTTTTGTATACCTTTGAAACCGATGACGTAGGTAGGATCTGTTGTCCTCATCACAGTGCCACGGTTTGTTTGCATAGAAAATCTATTATTCTTAAGCTGATTATAAACAAATACGGCGTATACAAATCCCATTATTTCACTTTGACTGTCCATGTTGAATTGGACCATGTATTGTCCATTGTTTCTTTCTATACTATTACCATCTATCTTCATTTTCTTTTCCATTCCTCGTATGGAAATTAACCCAGCTCGGCAAAAGTTATCGGTAAACACATTTTTTGTTAGATTGACTTCAGCAAAATGACCATCTATGACCACCCCGAAATTGTGGTTATTTCTCCAAGTGTTATTGTTCATATACACTGAATGGGTAAAATTTTCATTGTATTGCCAAACGTACGGTAAACCGATGTCAAAACCACCGTACCTATTTCGTTCTATTGTATTATCTTGTAGTACATAATGATACAAATTGTTTGAACTTCTTAAATCTCGAGCAAAGTGGTAAATACCTTTGCCATTATCAGTAATCAAACTGCTGTTTATCATAAGTGTGATTTCGGTTATATTACTTTCATGGATATCCCAAAACGGCGTATTAATGTACATAGCTTCTTCTATATTATGCGCTATTTCACAGTTTATAATTTTTATGGTTTCATTAGCTTTTCTAAGGAAATGGTCACCGAGTTCATTTAAATATCGGTTATAATACAATGCTTTGATACCTTTGGTATTTCCTTTAATTTTTGTATTGGAGACTTGGAGAGTTGGCACCGGGCCTTTAATAATTTTATTTCGGATATTTTGTACAGGAGCAACAATGGTGCTAACTACCAAAACGACTCCTCCCAATGCATTTACACCACTGCTGTACTTAAGTACGACACCGAAGCTGTTACTTGTCGTCGGAAAAGTTGACAAATCACGATCAAGGCACCATATTGTACTCCCTGCATGAATATTTTGAGAATCATATATACAGATACTTTCCGTTGAAAAATTATGAATAGGGTTTAAAAGCTGTAAGCCGAGTACATAGCCAGGGTTGCATTTGATGTTATATGTTTTTAGAAGGTTTTCTCCGAACTGTTTAGTAAACACTATATGCCTTGTTTCACCGTTTGCAAGAGAAATATCTGTTTGATATTCTGGTATCATAATAGGACGATAGCTGGATTCGTCCATATTAAAACTTGCATCTAAGTTAAACCAACCCGCTATTTCACGTTGTTGCGGACCAGTTATGTGAGGATTGTGAGATATTCCTGCTATTTTATTGTTCTCAATTGTGGAACTGTAGACTTTTAGACCTAATTGTTTAAAGCTGATTCCACTTCCTTTGTTTTCGCTAAACTCGGAGTTCCTTACAGTGTTGATAGCATCAGCACCATACAAATCTGAATACAATATACCTAAACCGTCGTGATAATTGTTTACAATCCTTACACTCTCTAATCCATGTCGAGAGAAGTCTATTTGTAATGCAGGTTTAAAGATATTAGATGAGTAGTCAAGAAGACCAGCTTTCTCAATCGTTACGTATTGTAAATCAGCACGCTCAGCTAAAACGCTAAATCTTACCCCAGCCCAACTGGTTTCATAGCAACGTATACCAACATCATTCTCATGAGTACACGAATTCTCAAAACTTTCGACAGTTTCAGCTTTGCACTTCGTAATATCATTATCGAATTCTGTACATTCAACATTCGATAATATTATATCTTCTGTCATACCCGCACTCGGTATTTCGTTTGGCTCCAAAAACCAATCATCTGGATTTAATGCCAATCCTAATTGGTTGCAAACTAGTGCGGCGTTAATAATGTTCCATTTATAATTGCATACAGTTCCCCAATTGCCGTTTAAGCGAACTTGTAATCGTCCTTCATATTGTGTTCTACCACCCAAAAGCCTTATAGGGACTACGGGTTCCATATATCCTGGTGTCGTTGGATCTACTTCAGGATCAGTTTCATATATCGTATCATTGCTCATTATTATTTCTTCCTTTAGAGTAAAAGTAATATCATTGGGACGTTTTCCTTTAGCATCTAACTTTCCAGCAACCATCATGCCGATTGCTGGAGGAAACTTTAAGGTAACTCCGGACTGTAGAATTAATTTTCCACCAGGACGGATATTTATGTCTTTTACCACATCATAGTCTCCTTGTCTCAGTACTTCTATGCCTTCAACTTCTCCACCAACGACGTTTGATCCAGGTATATTAAATTGTGGTACATACAAAGAGTTATAATTTATCTGAGTAGCTCCCGGATTGCTACTGTGCAATAAATATGGCATATATACGATTTTAGCCAAATTAAATCTATCCTTCCGGTGGAATAATCTGTTGTAAACTTTTTCTTCCTCTCCGAAACCTAGCCAGTTATATGTACAGTTCAGTATTTTGCTTTGGTCTTCTACATGAGACCCAATTTCATATTGTGCTTCAGGGTTGTTAATAATATTTCTGAATACATCAATGTTGCTAGAGGCCAAAACTATAGTTGCGGCGACTCTACTTCTTGGCGTTAATTGCGGTGTACCATCGTTAGATTCAAATTGTTCTCTTATTTTATTGTCGCGTAAATAATTCCTTGAAAATAAAATGTACTGTATATCACTGTATGGTGACAATCCAAGATTTACTACAAAAGGTCCTCGATTTCCAAAAAAGTAATTGTGCTGTATAAGAAACTTTGCTGGTAGTATTTCAAACTCTTCTATATATTTTCCTTCCACCCTGTTCAATATCACAATAGCTCCATAGTCTCCTTGTTCAAAATAATTGTACTCTATTCTACCAATAACATTGAGAGCTGGTTGTATTTTAATTGGTACCCGTAAATTTTGATAAAACCGATTGTGTCCGATCTGCAAGTTTAGTATTTTAACGGGGTTGTTATGCATCCAACAAGTTGCAATATCTATAGTGCTTTCTACACTGGCATTGAACCAGTTTCCGGTAACATTTACCCAGCTGTCCCCACAAAAATTACCATGTAAAATTCCAACGTCTAAATTCTTAAAGATTTCGGAATATTCTATCACAGTTGTTTGATTCGTTGGTATGTATTCAGTTTCTTGTGTGGTATTTATCCAGACTGCAATACCATACCGTTGATTTGAGCTTATAATACTTCTTGATATGTTCCGATTTCCACCTGTTACTGTTACGTTTATACCATCTCCTTGATTAAACGATATTCTACTTTCAGTGACGTTGATATCGCCTGCTCCATTCACAACTTGAAGCCCAGCGACGTGGTTATTATTAGAAATGGAGGTACGATGAATGTGGATTTGCGATCGTAAATTTTCTATAGCAATACCTCTACCATTATTGTCAGATATAATGGAATCTGTTACATTTAAATCGTACGTTTTGCTTACTCCTGATGTTAACCTTACGAATCCAGTTATATCAGTCCTAGTATTAGCGTGGAATCTCACGTACATCCGGCTTCTAGTAGACGATATACTCTGAGGTCGACTATGGTTTCTTATACTAAATGACATTAATAGCTTATCATCTGTAGTTAAGCCATCATATACGTAAATGTGGCCGGTATCATTTTTATTTGTTAATAGCTTTATAAAGCTGAGTGTTAAAACGTGATCGGGCCTGGTATAAAATTTTTGATGACAGTCGCGTTCCATGTTTGAATAACGCGATTGCTCCAAGGACATGACGATGGGAAACGTTTGGCTCGGTGTAGACGCGAGAGTACACAAGTCGAAGACTTCAGCACGATCGAAACGTTCATCAATATTCATTTCATGTACCACGTATTTGACCCCGTCGCCACCGTTGTCGTGAATCAGGCAATTCTCAATCCTTGTCATGCCATACGTTGAATTCACATAAACACCGTAGCCTCTATTGTTTTGTATTGTACAGTTGTTGAGAAGTATTGGAGCGTTAGGTGATGTAACGTTGATTGCGTTGAATGCCGAGTTAGATATTTCGATATCATCCATGACCGGTGGTACGCCGATTATGTCCAGTGCACTCGTTGCATTGTTGTCTCTGCCGAGGCCTGCATTTTTAATAGTTATATGAGCAAGCCTGGACATGGAAGTGGGGACGTATAGGGTATTGTCCGCTGTTAGTATTCTCTCGTAAACGGCGTTTTCATAGCGTATTCCCCGCCAGTGAATACCGTAGGTTCTAATTTCGTTGTCATCGTGATGCGGTGAGCATTGGATAGCGAGATCTGGGTGATAGTCGCAGACGCCGGAGCCGAGTTGTCGTGACTGCCAATCGCATTGGAACAGATCGTATTCCGTGCCCTTACACTTGGGCTCTTCGAATAAAAGCCGCGCTCGCCGGCCGGCCTGCCTGTCCATCCAATTGTAAAACGTTCCACCCATGAAACCTAATTGTCTGCACGCCGTTTCCATGTCGTTAACGGTCCAACTGTAAAAGAACAAAAGAATATATACCCTTTTTGTTTTAAATACAATGTTGAAAAAGCTATTGTTCGTCATGTTTAACGCTTGATAATTTATCATAATATTATTTTGTGCAAAATAATATACGTATACATAATTTAAAGCTGATAGTACTTAATAAGAAAAGAAAAAATATTTTACCATTCCAGTACTATACATCATAGTATATTTACCTTTACCCTGAATGAAATAGACCTTATTATGGTCCTATTGTTAATCAATTTTTACTTTACATATACAGCTATAATATACAAAAAAAATAACCAATAAGAAGAAATTTGCATACTTTCTCGAATTCGTACAGACGGATCGCCATTGGCCGCGATGCAATAACTGCACTCTCCCGGCTAGAATGGACGGTCCATCGACTAGTCGGATGTCGGGGAACGGCTTTGAAGATCGCCGCTCTTCCGTGCTAGTGAATGTGATTTTGTTATCCCGGTGACCCTGAAAATGATTGGTTATAAGTTAGAACAATAATAAATACTCTTTTATTTCTATTTTATTAAATACTTTATAAATATTTGATGAAAATGCGTCTATATTAGGTACATGCCCTTTGTTGTATTATTTATCTATGTAGTATTTTCTACATTAAAATAGTTTCTTATCGCCATTGTTACTTGAAAGATATCGTTTCTTAGCCATGTCAGAACTATAAAATTGTGTTTTTTTTTCAAGTTGACATAATTTTTCGAATTTCTCATTGCTTATTAGAAACACCACCTAGGAACCACTGGAATTGGCTATACACAATACTATTCGTATCAAAATTAACACGGGTGTAACAGCAGTCACAGCGTCTATACAATAAAACTAGGTATATAAGTTACCTAACCCGGAATTACAGTACAATTGAACACAACAATATTGCTCGTTTTGCAACGTCTTCGTAACAAACTCATGGCTAACGTCCGGCGATTCACGGCTACCGCTTTCATCATTAATTGAATTGATAGTTTGCGAAACAATAACACTGACCGGTTCCAAGCAAATCAATTTCACGTGATACGAGATTTGGTTCCTATTGGAAAAAAAGATTGATCAGATTTTTATAACTTCATAAAATTAATAGGAATGAGAATAGAATGAACCTTTTATATGGTATGAGAAAGTTTAATAAAATCTTTTTGTCTAGAACATTATAGGTACTAAACTCATCTTCCGCTTTCATGTTAAATTTTTGTAGGTCCTTATATATCTATAATTTATGCCTTAACTTAATAATCTTTATTTATTAGCTTGTATCAAAAGCGTTTATACTCGTCTAACGCTACCAAATTTAGTATCGTGCGTGATTTGTCCAAAAGTAATTTACATAATAGCCGATCGAAGGCCTCATATGACGTCACATCTGATCAGTATGCGCGTACGCATCTAGTCCATACACTCTGCCCTTGCACTTGGCTGGTTTCCTGTCTCTCGATGCACCCCATTCAACTGGTCACGAACGATCGCCCAACTGTTACGTGGCGATAAATTACCAAATACTATGATGATTTTTATTCGGCTGTTTTGTCTGTATATTAATTTTCGGAAGCCTTGCGCACATGGCGTGTCTTATTACCTACTTACTTACTTGAATGGATCCGCGAACAAAAACTATTTACATTATTGGCCATTATGTTATATGTAGATATGTACGTTTTTACAAAACACCGTATACATCCTGTTACCCCAGTATCCAGTTACTACATTTTAGTTTCTTTGTTAATTAAACGGTATTTTGAATGGCGAATGGACTTGAAGTAACTTTATGTAGGCAGTGCGAAATACTGACGTCATATTAAGCACGTTAACCTTTATGAATAAGTCCTCTTTATATGTTTGGCAATGATGCCTTGAAGGATACCTCTCGTTTTAGTTTATGCAGAATTTTGTGAATTTTATAAGGAGATTTTAAAATGTTTGATATACAAATAATACGTGACTACTTTTGTCATTCACTTTAAGCGTTTGTGTGTTTTTTAACTTTTTTTAATTTAGAAGACACGTCCTATATATTATCTATAGGAACATAGCATATCATAGCATTGAACGATGCTTTTTAATCTACAAGTTTTCTATCCATGAGACCTAAAAATAAGTATTTAAAAGTGTTCAATCACCTGTAGGTACATCCCAAAAGCCTGTTTACCAAAATTTTCTATGTACATTGTTAGCGTTCCCTTTGTCAACGGGTCAGGTAGATAATAGATTCTTTAGTTCTATGATCAAAACAAAAATTCTTTGTTTTACGATCTAAAATAGCATACAACATAGCGTACATGCCTTCCTCGCGACATTAACACCTATCCCACCTGCACATGAACATCTACCCATTGTTCACAGTGTATTCCTACTTCCGTCGATGCACATCGCGTGGAATGTTAAATAAGCGTTACGTTCTATAATGTGACGCTATTTCTGCTTGGCGTATGATTCGTTACAACGTAGATTGGATTTTGATTGCATTCTCTTAGTACTAGGATACTAAGTACTAAGAGCTCGAAATACTAAAGAGAATTTTTACTTTGTTTATTGAACGTACAATTACTTAAGTTAATACGTTTACTGGTAAATATTTAATAATAAACATAGGAAAATAATGTTTGGAAACAATAGTCGTGGAGTTAGCACGAATAAATTATAAATGTAGTTACATTTATAAGTTAATTGGATAATGTTGACTAATTATTCTTTTAAATGTAAAATGGCAATAGTGTCAAAATAAATGTATTTTGTGTGCTGTAAAAGCACCTAAACTGTCGAAATCTATTGTTTAAAGTTTGCAATAGGCCAAATGAGAGCATGAAATTGTTATTACATTAATCCATTGAAAAAACAGTGAAAGGAAGTTCTTAAAGAACCGTACGCCAGTTAAAAATATTTAGTTAAAGAAATTGCGTGAAATAAATTCGATTCCAATTAATAATATAAAATACGACCTAGAAAAGATTTATATTTAGTACCGTTATTATAAACTCATAATTTTGCTTCTAATAAATAAATTGTTAGAATTTCTTATCATTATACTTACACACGTATAAAACGAAGTCGAAAGTCGTTGTCTGTATGTCCCTATGTACGGTTATATCTTTAAGACTAGGCTGTAGGCATCGGATTTTGCAGGCTTTTAATAGTTAAAGTTATTCAAGATATGCATAACACGTGCGTGCGAACAAAAATTATCTGAAACTTCATGGACGGTAACAATATCATCCACATCTCTGTATTTAATTTATGTCAAATTTGATAGAAACCAGTGAGTATATTAATTTTCAGCATGACTCTAGATTCTAAAGTCCTAACCCAAAACAAACTCCGAGTCTTTCAATAAAATTCCTACAGCTTAACGTTATATATGAAGTTTAAAATCCCCATAAAACTCGAACTATTCAGCAGATTTTACAAGTGGGTAGGTACAATTAAAGTCATAATCTAAACGTAACTGATTAGATAAACTATCTGAAAAGCAGTGTCGCGCTTTTCACGATTTCAACCAGAGCGGCACGAAGCATCGTGCCTAATGCTCACCGCAATTGTCACGTCTGGCTTTCCTTCCTCTAATAGTCTAATATAAACGACTATAAACCTTCGACTGTTGCGATTTCTAATTGAGGTCGTTAATCTTAAAGAAGATTCTTTAGAATGAACGAGATTGGAAATTAGAATGTGTGATAGAATTTTATTAGGGTTGTGCATACAATAGCGTACATATTGTATGATTTATTAGATTTTTTTTTATAATGAAATCTTCATAGGACATTAACAACGGACTGCAGGTTATGTCGGACATCTACCGACCAAAACTGTCTCTCTCACCCTCTAGATAAGGGTCATCAGCAGCTTCGAAGACTTTTCCGCGACATCATGAATACAAAAGCCAACACAAATTACCTACTATTTTATTTCTTAATATTAGAAGCACTATAGGTACTTTCATTTGAAGAAAGTAAACCTTTTTTTAAAGCAAGAAGTTTGAACGTGCTTCTTATTATTAAAACAAAATCATAAACGCTATAGTGCATTGAACTGATACGTAACGAATTAAATCTGTGCTGAAACAAACTGATTTGTCGATAGAGAAAATTTAATAGTATTTTTATGATTTAGACGACAGAACAGAAATGTTAGTTTTCGAACAGAATAAAAATGTGAGTTTCCAATGTGTTCAAATATATTACAAAATAAACGAATAATGCTTGCAAAAACCTGATTTATTTTACATATTGCGTAACTGCCTAAGATAAATCGTCTAATTTTATAAGTAACAAAGAACGATAAATCACATAGATACTACTTGCTGTGCGATAACGTTCTTTATTGGATTTGTCTAATGCATGAGCGGGCATTTCATTTTTCGGCAAGAATTTAGGTTATCAGAGTTAAGATAAGGGATATGTAGGGAACGTGCGTCGTGCTATCAAGGTGGATCGGTAGCAATTAGACCAAACCATTGTATGGAAAAAGTTACGAATTTCATGAAGAATATTATGCTGGTTCATTGTGAAACACAGGTCCTACAAACTTTATGTTCTACAAATTCATTGTATATGTTTATTATATGCACGAAGGAAGTTCAGGTCGAATTAAAGAAATATATATAAGATACTAGACCCGTGCCCACTGCGTTGGCATATTTTTAACAATCCTTTTTTTTATATAGTCTATGACACTCAACAATAAAGTGGCTTTCTATTGGTGAAATAATTTTAAAAATCGGTTCAGCAGATCCCGAGATTACCCCTTACAATTTTATAATATAATAATGAACTATTAGCGAAATAAATATCGTTAAAATTTACCTAGAGACTAAAAGACAATTTAAAATTCTATATTCTATTTTTATCGAGAATATGTGTTACAAGAGAAATTGCAATAAGCTCGGTTAAGTTGTGCCCATCTAAGTTTTGAAATATCGCATTATCGTTAATGTGCAACCCAATGCATTTGCAATATACAAAATGTCATTGTGTAGCACCACACCGCAGTACTATCGAATAACACGTGACCTTAGCACACAGTCACCGTTCACGAAGACATGGTATATTATGAAGGTAGTTCGATATTAAGTAACATTAGGCCACTTCTCTGGTACATACTCGATTTACTACAGTTCAGCTTCATTAGCTAGATTAGATAGACGACAAATTGAGGCGGAGAAAAGAAGGCCTTTTAAATTCAACGGGTCATTAATAATAATACTTTAGTAAAGCCATTGATGAACATTGCCTAAAAAAACACATACAATTTTGAACGGATGTTCGTAACATTTTCATGGAAAAGGTACTTAATATAAAGTTTAAAAACTATATTATAAACACGATTTTTTTTTATTCTGGTAGCGTCACGTAAATTAGGCACAGCTTTTCTAAAAAAAGAGCTCTAAGAACATTTTGCAAAGAGTGTACGTATAGAAAAATCAAGATCTTTCAAGACGGTGTAGTGAGCTTACATACGTATTTACTTAAAACCAAATATACTTAACTGTTGTTTTTTCATAACTTAATTTGCCGATATGACGCAATGGTAATGTCCTTGTGGAAAAGTCATGACCCTTTAATAACATTAATATTTAAGTCAGGTCTCTGCGTGGCACACGATTGGTATTTGCAAATGGCATGAAGTTAGAATATTGAATAAATACGTTATTATTATAATGAGGTGGGCACTCACAAAGAAATGAACGCGTCAACTATTCTGATTGTTTTTAAACGTTTCATATTTTATTAATTGGTCGTTTTTCAATTAAATATAGTCAAATAAATGTCTTTTGGGCTACCTACATACCTTAAGTAAAGACTTTGAATTATTCACTGTCAGTTTAACGTTGCCAAAAGCAAGCAGTATTCAAATAGCTAATAAAAAACAAACTATCGTCATCTAGAGCACTCCCACGCTCCAGAACACAGCCATCGAGCATGAAGCGATGCCATACTGATCGTATCTGAGCGCTGAACCCACTACATAGAGCGGTTTTGTTCCAATATGAAGCTTATATCCAGCCTTCATCCGTTTGGAATATCACCCTGAACAGAAAATCATATTTCGCATATGTTTGAATCCGTTTCTGTGACAAAAAAGCTTGTTTTTTTTTCAAGCTCTAGAGTCAAGATTCGAGGCTCTTGAGTCTAGAGGTTTTAAAGGAATTGAATATAGGTCTATATTTACACGTGAGGATGTAATTCAAGCAAAAACTACTAAAATTGGCCAAAGTTAATAATTTAACATTTTGGAATTGGGAACCAAACTACGTGGTTGAAACCGCAAGGCGCGTTTAATCATGTATATCACATGAGTATAATTAGATTCAATCATAGTTCACACCTGAGTCACTATGTAAACAGTAGGACATATAAAATAAAGGAAGTATCAAGTGATATGACTAATAGTGAAGTGTTATCAGTATTTTAGTTTATGTATTTTCAGTAGGCGGTTAGTTCTGTACGTTTTGTATTAATATTTTATGCTAACCATCCTAAATTTAAAATTCTACCCTCATTTGCCCATTTAAAAGTTTGAAAATTCAATCAAACCTTTTTATTTTTTTTTCTTTAATTTTGCTGTAATGATGTTACGTTCTGTCCGGATTTTTGATTTGAATTTTTTACGAGTACAATGTTTTGCGACACAATTTTAACTACTGCGGTGACACACTGTGTGTTCGAAATATGATTCAGTTCAACAAATTTACTTTTTAAATTAATTAACAAAGATTTACGTAATAGAAATTCCCAGTTTGATAAAATTACTGACTCATAGCTTAATAATTTATGATACTCCGGATATCCGGAGATAAAAAAATAATATGTATACCTAATTTTGTATATGTTTATAAAGAACATTGACTTTTATTTATCATCTTAATTAGCGTTTATTTAATTTGAGTAATCAGAGGTTAATGATTGTATTTAGGAGGGTAATTTTGTATCTATCTGGGTCAAAAGAAAACCAGCGAGTTTCACCCAGTGACCACTTGTGGTGTGTAGTGTGGGACAATAGAAGTCTAATTGGTACCTGGATGTCCCACACTACGCTCTATCGTATGGAGTTTCCACTACAGGATTCAAACCCTAACCACTATCCAATCTTCGTGCTATGTATCCGACACATTGCCACTGCACTTTGCTAATTCTATCTAACTGTATTGTATACTCTATATTACACCGACAATGTATATGAAACAAGATACTATCTTCATATGGGAAGTGTTATCTATGTAATCGCGTTCAGGCGGGATGCGAGCCCCGACATCCGCTGCGCAAATTGTTTTAGTATCTTAACGGGTCATACATTCCTTCCGTGATTGTTGGTTGTAGTTGTAGACCATGTAAAGATAGGACAGAAACTCAACCTATTGTTCTTTTTATATTAATTGATCCTTGATAAAATAATTTTTGGCGTTGTGCTGTTAACAACGACTAGGAAGAAGTAAATAACTTTTAAGGAAATCCTTTTAAACGAACTTTCTAGAATTAAGACGATTTGACTGCAGGCAAAGCTGTATTCAATAAGACAATATCGATTTTGGATTTTTCTTTAACCTAGTCCTAACAAGAGTTATTGTATATTTCATGTTAAGGTTTTTTTTGCTACTATATAGAATGGATTGCTTCTATATTTTATATTTGCCTGCGTTTTTAATTCCTAACCTCACCCAATTTTAACAAAACGTGTATGAATTGTCAAGAAATCTTAAAAAACCGTCTCATAGCAATGACAAAACACGCTATGTGCTTAGGTCATTCACATGTAGTTTTACTTTTTATTATCCTATTTTAACAGATGGATTGCCCAGAACATTTCAATAGTAATATATTTTAACAATATAATTACCTACGTCACATCTCTTAGGAAAAAAATGCCCTCAATGAAAGATCTGTATGACAAAAGAAGACCATCGACAATACTTTGTGCAATAAAGCGGTATAATGGAGAAAATAACGTGAAGCGGTTTCCTCTGATAAGAAACTTGATTTCACTTTTACATGATTCACATATCGTGAGTCACCGATCAAGCGTGACCGTCTGTCGTGGTGAACTTACCGAGATTTGTATAAAACACGTTTTGTAAATACAGTCTTCGGCTATTAGCTATCAGAGTCTGCATTTTTCTACGAATTCTCCTATTGTAGAATTTAAGATGTATGCAAATTTGTATGATTTACCCTGATTTACCTATGACGGTAATGACGCAGTCAATAAGGTAACACAATTTTTATTTAATGTTTACAGTATTTAAGATAGGGCTAACGTGGTTTCTAAATTAAGATTTTTAAAAAAAGCCTTTGAAATAAAAATTCTGTCCTTGTGTTAAAATCTGTATCGATCTACATAATCTTAATCTTTTTTTTACAAGGATACATCGAGGTATGAAAAATCTATTACCATAAATCTTCATTACATTTTTAAATGGATATTAGAAATTTTGTGTTTATTGACATAGACAACGCTATTTGCAACGCTATATGGTTGAGGACGGGCTCGACTGATATAATAGAACAACTCTTGTCTCTGAGTAACTGTTTATAACATTACTATAACCTTCGCATAGATAACTGAACTCATGATTCATCTGAGCTATTTAAGCGCCTATAATTACCACTGATGTCCTATAATTATTATACTATCGTACTAATTAATTAATCAGTTATTTTTCCGCAATCGCTTAAGTAGCGACCGATGAGTAACTGCATACAATTGATTAGGTACTACTATGCGTCATTGCTATAGTAACGAAGGTAGCACACGGGAGTATATAATCTTTATTTTATCAGTCGGAAATCCTGTTACAGATATCTCCTCTTCCGAAAAGAAGGCGACGGTTGTTTCGGATGCGAACGAAATGGTCCTACTACCGACTAAAGCCTGGTGTTCTTCTGACAACCCTGACCCGGTATCGTAAGAACACGGTTCATAGTCATCCTAGAGCCCATTTGAGTCAAGGGTATACCTGACACATTTGCTAGTAGAATTCACTTTATTACCATAATAAATACGCTTCGGTTTACCTGTAAACGAACAGGCAACACTGTTATACGCTAGCGTGTATAGCTTTTAGATGCTGATTTTATACTAGCGCCGTAGGTAGGCACCAAGGTTACTAGTTAGTGGTTACCCAACCGAGTTAACTGTAACGTTAGTCGGATTTTAGATAAGAGGTCATTCACGTCATCTGAGCTCCATAGAACCTAGGTGTTTATGAGGTTGCGGTCTGTTACTTTAAATAGCGCATAGTTAGAAGTAAAAAACGAACGCAATACAGAAGTAGCTAACTGGTGAGTAGCTATGCTTTAAAATATGACAAAGGAAATGTTTCGAAAGCCAAGCATATCTTCTATAACCTGCTTAATAATTAATTTTTCTTGGCGATTTCAATCTATTTGAACCAGTCGCACAAGCTACATTGGTTTGGACAAATAGTCGAATCTTGAATTTAAGGAAGGATAAGGAATACTATTGTTGTTTGTGATATTGATACCATTAAGTTTCATGGATTTAACGGTGAAACCGCGAGACACAGAGGGTATTTGTTCGTAAAAGGGGATCAGTTGTACATACGTTATTACTATTTTTAACCGACTTCAAAAAAGGGGGAGGTTCTCAATTCGTCTGTATATGTATATTATTTTTTTACGTTAACCTACCTATTTAAATTTTATCACAACGACCAACAACTCATATGAGGAACAAAAACGCGTATTTCTACTTAATCGGATCCACACATCATTATCAGTGTTTACAGATCTTGACACGATTTTGATAGGACGGTCCTAATTACACAATGGATGAGAAGTATATAAAATTTTATTTTTAAAGTTTACTTTTGAAGTTGAGTTCTCAGGGCGAAATCTTAGTTGAATACTTTATAAGGGAGTATTTAATTTAAAAAAATTAAAGACAAATCATGATTTCTCTAATGAGTTACCAATAAATAAACATATACATATAATATCGAATCTCCCTTTTTTTTGAAGTCGGTTAATAAAATCATGTTAACGTATCATAATATTAACAATTTACGTGATATACATAAGAAAAGTAATTAACCACAAATTTAAAGAATTCAACTTTCAAGTGTCACAACTCACAAGTCACAACTGTTAAATTATGTCAAATTTAAATTTTTATTCTAAAAAACGTTACCGCGTGACAGGTTCACGGCATCCTCCCTCGTATTATCATATTTTTTGTTGCAACTTCACTTTTTACAATGGGGTGCGTTTAAACGAGAATTCAAAACCAGTTCTATTAAAAAGTTCCGGGAAACAGTGAAAGTATAACTGATTTTTGTGAATACTCAATACATTAATTATTATAAGGATGCGATCTGCGAATGATTGAATGAATGAGCCAGTCATGTTCCAGTTTTTACAGACTGGAAATATTAAGGTTTTTTTTTATTCATAGATAAAAAATGGCAATATCTAATAATGATTACATATTGATAGGTAAATTTTGCCTGTACACATTATTTTTTGCAACCACCTTTCGGAAGTCGTTAGCAATAAGATGGATATCTGGTGCGTCAAATAAATTAGATCCGACCTGATTGAATTAGCTCGACCAGGGCACAGGGTCCGAGGTCAAGTCGGTGCACTTTGAACATCTGCCAACTTTTCTAATCAAGTTTTAAATGCATCTCATCGAATGAAAAATGACGCATCCTTACGTGTGTTTTAGGATCGCAGATATAGTGTAAGTGTAAATTAAGACGTAAGGGCTTTGATTAGTTTTGAGATACATCGAGGAAGACTAAAGGTACGCTTGTAATAACGTTGGCTACATGCAGAATTGGATTATATCATATACGAATTAAAATTTGTCCGACTTAAGTACGAACAATATTTATCTAATACTCCAATATCAGGTAAAAAATTTCTTCTACCTTCAATGAAAATGAAAGCTTAACACATAAAAAAGAATTTGTTTATGTTATGAAATACAAATATTTGCAAATATCGAATAACACAATACGCTTTGGCGTAGCAAATAACATTGTACAGGTGAATATGATACCATTATCACGTGAAGTGGTTCTTATCATTTCATAGAGTAACTTATCAATCAGGTACGTTAACGATTAAAAGGGCCTGGCTGCAAGTCATACTAAAATTACTGGCAATTATGTATTTCAGTGTTTTATTACATATTGGCATAGTTTCGATCTTGGCTAGAACTTTCCTTTTATAAAAAGTTGTTTACGAATGAATAATTAATAGTTTTAAACAGTCTTAGTTCCAATTCGTATTGTTTCTACTAAAAGCTTTCTAGTTTGAATATATAATATTGGTAGATAAATATGAATTGCAATTTAAACTCGAAAGTATGACTTACCACAGCCAAAAGTTTTCCTCTAACTGTAATCCCGATCATAGGTGCGAACCGCACTTCTACACCAGGTTCAATATGTAGCTCCGCTTCACGTTCTACCAGGAGATCATCACGCAACAGATATGGGCTCCCATCCGCCTTCCAAACCGTCCTACCACCAGTCAATACGCCGCCCGAGAGCTCAGTAAGCTCCGAAGTCCTATTCAAAAAGTACGGATCTAATTCTTCCCTAGATTCTTGTCCAGCACAACATACACATAAAATAAGTAACAACACGGTCCTCCACATGAACTTGGTGTCACCGAACTGACTGTGTCTCTTTTGAATGCCCATATCTTTCCAGCATTCCATTTTAACTCACAAAATTCATTTCACCTTTACACCGAACACCTTGATATCCTTTCGAACACTTAACTAAACACTGCACAGGTATTTCTCTTATAAGAATTCATTTTATCGTTAGTTGTATTTGTTACGTACGTTATCTACGTTAAAAACTAATACAAAATATAAGGAATAAAAATGAGGTTTGCTTCAAAACAAAGGTGGGGTTTGAAAATAGAAATAAAACAGGGGAAAATACGCGCCACAGCGCGACCGTTAAACAAAGCCGTTTGGCCGGTTTTGTTTGTAGTTTGTACGTGTACGGTGGAGTTCCTCCTCTCTGCCCTCCCTCCTACGATGCCTTCGCGACTCGCGTGCACTCACTTTATCCGATACGATATCGTTATCAACACTGATCGCGTATAGTAATGATGTTGTTTTATTTTTGTCTAGAGATTAGCTTAGCATTTAGTATATTATATGTAAACGGAATGTATCGATCATCGAATAAAACATATTTTGCATCCGTCAGGGTAAAAAATCATAGATGTCCGTATTTTCCTTGATGAAATTCTCAGAAAATTTAAATATGTTTTATAAAATACTGAACCGATTGTAATGAAATTTGGTAAACATATAGATTTTAAAGCTCGAGAAAGGCCAGAGGCTACTTTTTAACTGGAAAAATTGTTGTAAGGGGGAGGTCAAGTTTGTATAAAAGTCAACGCGGACGGAGTGGCGACTAACAGCTAGTATGGAATATGTGTTTCAAAATACCAATAACAATTGAGCTTAAAAGCCTATTTGACACTATTGAAAATATGCGTCGAATTATGGCCATCCTAGTAGATAGTAGTGTAATAAAGCGTATTAAACATAATTTAATACAAAAATATGCATGATTCATTCATATTTTACGAATAAAAATCGAGATATTTTTCAATATGTCTACCACGACGAGAACGCTCTCTAACTAGTTGTAGCGCTGGTGACGTCACTGACGAAATTAGTAGAGATGGGTCGATGACAGATTTATCGTTAACGAAAGTAGACCGTTCATTTGCGTTAATGAACGCGTCCATCAACTAGTTCAATTCAACGACAAGTCGAAACCAACTTTAAATGTTTTTCATCTACGATTCAACATAGACGTCTTACGTCTGCGCCGAACCACAATATATAATCATGCGTAAATTTAAAATATGATTTAAATTAAACTTTTCAAACATATTATTAAATACATCATATTAAAAATTCATAACATAATTGTATTTTATGTTATTTTAGTTTATATAAAAAATAGTTATTAGTTAAATTAAGAAATTTGTTTAATTATTTGACAACATCACTTAACTAGTTGATCGACGCTTTCATGAACGGTCTAGTTTCGTTAACGATAAATACATCGACGACCCATCTCTACTTCTCTGTGACGTAGCTCGGGCAATATGCGTCGGCCATTAAAGATACAGCGTTTTTAGCGCCAATTCTAAAATTCAAACTGTAAAATTATTTTTTGTTAAAAGTACTGCACGTTTCCCGGAAATATTGATGTTGTGTGTTTATTATGCTCTAAAGAACCATATAGAACTATTTACAAAAATCAGTCAAATAGCCTATTGAAGTATTCACTAATGATATGAAAATAATATAATATGATAATAGCAGCGGCAGCACACATACACAAGTCAAACGATAGAAAAGAGATAAATGATAAAACCATCAAGAAAAAAAGAGATAGTTTTGTCAGTTGCGCGTAAATGCACCGGCAACCAATCTCCTAAAGGTAAGACGTCCAAATTAGGATGTTTTGGCGTCTTCAACATTTTGCGCTTATAATATATCTGTTTAATAATGATATTAATCATTGATTACACCAAATTATCTATAAAAATGGCATCATATTTGAAGCAAGTAAAACCGCGGGATACAGTTTATTGTGTTAATCTATACTAATATATAAAGCTGAAGAGTTTGTTTGATTGTTTGTTTGAACGCGATAATCTCAGGAACTACTGGTTCGAATTGAAAAATTCTTTTTCTATTGAATTGACAATTTATTATATAATAAATTTTACGACTAATAGGAGCGAAGATATAATGGAAAATGTGGAAAAAACGGGGAAAATTATTCATATTTGTGGTCTTCCTTTGCGTGCGCTGCGAAAACGGTTCAAGATACCAAGAAATATGAATGAAAGAATTATTCCTCTTTAAATGATCTAAAAAAAAGTTCGATATAGTATATGTCTATCTTCCAAGATTGACTCACTATAACATAATAATAGAAATGGATCCGACGGGGACGAAATCGCGAGCAACAGCTAGTTTAAATATAAAATTACGTCCACTTAACGTCAAAAATAATTGAAATATCTAAGATGGCAAAGTTTCCAACGTAGATACTCATATTTCAATTAATTACGTAAGCAAGTAATTTGATCTT
>DWAJ01001350.1:0-23031 GCA_018238005.1 Eurema mandarina | reverse complement strand
TTTTAGATTTTCAATAAAACAACAATATCAAATACTTTTTTAACGAACCAACTTTTACTTAACAAATTCAAACTTAAAATGACTTAAAAAATGTTAAAAGTGTGGCGATCAAAGACGTCAATTCAACAGATGTAAGAACCTTTAATATTTTAAACATTTGCTGTAAAATCATCCGCGCCACCTGACGTACCACCTTACTAAGTTACTTGAAATAATCTAATTTTATTCAACACAATAAATATACATAGAGCACGAATAGAGTTAACTTATACGGCGACCAGGTGCTGACCATACTAGGATCGCAGAACCGCCCAGTGGTCATAATTAGAGAGCTATCCTGTAAGCCCGAACGTACTGAAAGAACGATTCGATACAAGCGAAGCGATTAGCGGACATTAAAACATTAGAAAATTTAACAGGTAGTCTAGCTTTTTGTCTTTGAGGTGGTAAACTATCAGCTTCTATCGTGTTTTCTATAAAATAATTATCTAAAACGAACTTTTTTATCTCTCGCGATTTTTATACATGTAGTTTTCTTTATTGAATGTATATATAAAAATATTGAAAATCCTTATTTGTTAAGGATTAAACGGTAGGTAATCCTTTAATCCGTGGTTAATAACCTAAAAAGCAACTGTGTGTAGGCGATTCATTTAGTTCCTGTATCCTATACTATAATAAATTATAAATGACCTTTTTCTTTCTATACGATATATAGTTAACATATAAAACTCAATTAACATTTACTTAAATATGGATAAATATATTCTCATAACGGGATTACACTATATTGGACTGTCAAGATTTAAATAATAATACAATAAATTAGCAGCTAGATTTATACTGTAAATTGAGATGTAAAATTTTGAATCAAGGTTAATGATGTAAAATGTAAAATGTATTACTTGAATGACTGAATTAGGTAACTTAAATAATATATTTTTTGATCTAAAATTTATGGTTGTTTGCTACGCTGCATTTAATTTTGATTTTGATGAGAGTAAAACTCTTTTGGCAATTTTTGGTTATTTTATTTAATATTATAATAATCTACGAGCGAGTTCATAATGTCGGCTTAATAAAACGATCTTTTATTTTATTTCAATTTGTGTAGTGTAACTTTGTTCCTATTTCTCGCACCTTTACACGCGTAAATCTCCGCCCTGAATTTATATTAACAGTTATTCTACCATTCGAAATTGAGACAAACAAACGTCATTAATGTTATTAAGTTCGTTTTCTAGTTTAAAATGATTCAATAAATCAGACCGTTATATTATTACAACAAACATATATTTTCAATAACAAAAAACAAACAACAGAACACGTGAAACGCTATTTAATTTAAGTAAGTTAAGCCCAGTTATTTTGGCGAAGATAATTCCAATTCAAACCGCTTCGCTTATAAATGTGATGACCCGTCAACTGCTAACTACACCGGATGCGATACATCTGCGGTTCCGCTCAAATATTTCAGTACAAAAGATTAGCTGGCCGTGCACCTTACACGATATTGATAGACCATATGCCAATAATTACAATAATTAGCCAATGGCCGATATTAATAGACATTGTCCTGTTTTTAATTAAGTTCATAAATACGACTACTTCCGATCGATGCGACATTTGTGACGCTTTTCAAAATAGATAATGTCTTTTGTAGAATGTAATTAGTAAGAAAATACAAAATGTTATTCTATTATTTATTTTACCAAATTTTATGTTTGTACCAACATAAATGACATATAGCATTTATATAATTTTCGCATTTCGTCATCATATTTCATTTTTCATCACGGACGTTTTTAGCTTACCTGAAAGCCAAGAAGGTAATCCGAAGCATGTTGCAAGTAGGTAGAAAATTCAACAAATCTTTTCCAATTCGCATCCAAGGAGAATTTGCCCACTGTAAAAGGAAAGGTTGCCATGTTCGGATTAACAAAATACCGTAAAATTTATGTTCAATATTAAAAACATTTTGTTGAACATTACAATAAACAAGCTACTACTTTACTTACCTTTACAATAACGTAGTTTTGAATATAAATTCCCATAAAACGGCAGGGTTTCGATACTTAACAATTTGACTAGTTAAATTGTCTATATACCGTTATCAGGTACATACGCACCAATAAATTGTACCAGGATCGCAGAGCACAGGTGGATATGTTTTTTCCCACGTAAAGCCAGCTGGAAGAATAATTGAACGATAAGTTTTATCGAGATAGCGGAGCCAATCAGCAGATGCTGTATTAAATATCGTTACAATGTTCTGCATTTTACTTTTGCTAATGGCATCTCGCACGGCGCTTGATTAGTTAGTAATTGCTATCTATTTTTAAATTCGATTTTCATGTAGCTTTGTTAATATTAATAGGCTGGAACGTTTGTTAATTAAACACAAATATATGTGCCTATTGAAATAAATACAATTGGGGTTCGTTGCAGTTGTAAAACAACTTTTCTTAAAGGAAATTAAAAGTTGTCTGTACTCTACAGAGTGGGTTAATTTCAATACCCATGAGGATTGGAGAAAAATCCATGGATTATATCTAAATTCTACCAAACATTATTGTGTTCCAACTCACTTTATTATGTAGGTGACCTTTAAAGACTCTTCTGGAACAGTCTTGGTGAACTAAGAAATGTTTTTTTTTTAAGATTTTGTCGAATTATTCCTAGTATTTTGACTGAGAATTTTGTAGACTATACAACTTTACAAAAAGCATTCATTATTTTTGTTTTTAATTGAACCTGAATGAAATTAAAAGTTTCATATAAAATAAACAATATTAAAATATATTCTTGCTAACCGTAAAATAGCTCTCTTTGCATACCTCCAGTAGACGTCGAGTAACGGTACTGAACAGGTTTACTTTGCAAAATAAAATAAAACCGAACCGGGACCCAGGATTCCATACATTACCTTAAAGGCTCACATTTAATGCATAGCTTTACTACTTAAATGTACACTGAACTTATACTTTTTACATTTTTATCATGATAGTGGTAAAAGGTGGTATGAGATCGATTTGAAGTTAACTTTATTAACATGACTCCAAATCGTGACCTAAACGTTTTAAAATAAATTAGTCAGAATGTCAACCCCTATATTAAAGTTAATCTCTCTCAATCGATTTTTTATATATCTATTATAATACACATTCATAAACTTAAGCGTAAAAATTTTCTTTCTTAAATTTTTTTAAGACCTTTCTACCATAGACATTAGACATATTTTCTTTACTGAAATAGTATACGTATTATTATAGGTCGCAGTCAAAACAGAGCATTCATGTTAAAGACGATAAGAGTGCCTTCGGAATTCATAATTAAAAGGCGATTTAACATATTACTACCGATTACAGTAGTCATTTAATTTTAATTAACTCGATGCAAAGTCGCCTGGAAATGGCTGGCTAATGGAAGGATTGATAATTTTATTTAGCACTACAATTAATCACCAACTACACACGCAATAGTTTTTATAAAACACACATTATTAACTTGTGTTTAGTTTAAAGTAATTTTATTTACTATCTATAGATTTTTTGGCGCATTTACAAAACCTTAACTATGAAAAAACAAAATTTATTGATCACTTTTACGAAACTCTTTTATGTGAAAATATTAATTTCTTTTAATTCTAAATTATAATAAATACGTTTTATATCGCTTAAACTTGAATATAATAGACTTTTATTTGGAAACTAAGATGCAACAAAAATTGTGATACTTAAATTTATTTAAATAGTTTTTGTTTCCATCAGATTGTTTTAAATAAAACTAGTTAATGAAATTCCTTTAATGGAAATTGTTCCCCGCTAATCGACTTAATATTACTCGATCTGTTTTACTCGTTACCTATTAACATTTAAAAAATGCAGATTCAGATTCTTGCATACTATAATTTACAAACGTATACGTTGTTAAACTATGTTCATTACGATACCACCAGAGCAGGTAATTATGTGTACAATTATTTTTTATACTTTTAAATTGATTAATCATTAAATATCTTTTTTGCCTTCTTTATAAGTCCATATTAAGTGAAAAAGGTAGGAAAAGCAAGCATATGTCGCACAGAGAAGACTCTTCGATACATACATAGTATCTGAGATAGATCTCTTTTAAGTTAAAATATACGAACAGAATATTATCCAAACATCTACCGCGATCCAGGTAACCAAATCTTAGTCATTACTTTCGCATATTAAGCACATTGAAACGACAACGATATCAATAGAACACAACATACGAATTGTATATCCAACAGAAGCTATCAGCAATAAATTTTTACACGACCATATATTAAGCTCACATTCTCTCCGTTTTAATATCGAAAATAAACATTAAATGAAAGGCTCTCCCATAAAGAGTGGAGTAAGTGATAAAAACAAGTAATAGTTCAAGATCAAGGTTTGCTCCCACGGCTGGGCCACCTGTGTCCTGTATAACTAGCTTGCGTGTTGCCGATCAACGAACTTAAGTGCACTGGCTTATTCCATTTTATCTTGTCTATTTCTCTCGCGGAGGACTTCGTGGGTCTGATCATGTCAGGGTGCACGGATGAATATTGGTGAGATTTATTACCTATATAATATATATCTATATGCCTACATATAACCAGAAAACAAGTATTTGCTATATTCCTTTATACAAATATTCTGTCAGCATCGCATCAACTCTGCTTATTAAAACTATGTAAGTTTTAGCCCTGATAAACAGTTACTTTTAAATAATTTACTTAAAATTATTTTCTGGAAAAACACATATTTCATATACCCAAATCTGTGTTCTCGTAAAAACGGACATGGCCGATTATTGATTAAGTAACAGTTAAATATTTTATGATATTAAGAAGAATCTATAAAATACCTTGGCATTGTAATAAATCACGATAGACCTTCACACACTTACGTAATATTCGAAGAATTTCTATGATGTTTCATAAAACACGCGTCGCAATAGCCATTATGCTCTGTTATTAATTAAAATCAATTTATTTGAAGCTCGGAAAATATTTGCATGTAATTTGTATCTCAATATTTTGATTTGATCGATTGATTAAAACTAACAATTTGAAACGGCGTTGGTTTATCTTTTTAATAATTTTTAAGCTCTTTCATTTCGGAACGACCACGACACTTCTATGTAAGTAAATATACATTTATTTATATTAAGTTGCTCTAGTAGAGAAAGATTAAAAATTTCCAGGAGCAAACTAAAGTTTGTTGAAACTTTTGTATATTAAAATTAAAATATATCTATATAAATCCTTTCAAAACCGCACTGTATTTTGTTGAGCGTAGTATATCGAGTATCTCCACTGGATAGTGCAAAATTAACTGCAATTATATGAACAGTGAGGACCGGCTCTTCGGGTTCTGAAACGGTACATTTTTGCCATCGGAAACTGCACGAGATGGTATAAGATGAAAGCTTTAGCGAGGGTTTTTTCCTTAATGATAGGGTGTTGAATAAATGCAATTTTTAAATCAATTTATTTAGTTCTAGCTGTTATTAAAAGTTTCCATAGTATGAATGTTTTATTAGATCAAGTATACAATACACTTAAGCTAATAAAAAAAAAATATTTTAGCTGTTTAAATTTGGCGACTTAAATGTTACATTCTGTCTGTGTCGTGTGGTTTTTTTATGACTAATCAGAGACACACTTTCTCTCACCTTTTATTACCTTTAACGAGCCTATTCTTTAAAGTTTAAATTAAGGTTAAATTACACTCACTGCTTGGTCTTCGAAACAGTCAGTCATTTCAGCCTTAATAAGGTCTCCTTAAAACAGTTATAAAACATCACAAAATAAACACTGTATCGATGCTCTTATTTTTATCTTATAAATGCCAAACTATTAATAGCAAATAGTTTCGAGTTCTCTTAATAAGTTTTCAATAAATACGACACAAAAACATGCTTTTGTCAAACAAGTTAACAGCGGATACAGACGTTCCCTGTTAATTGGGATAAACACTATTTTTATCGATTTAATCTTCAATATCCTGCAAATTAATACGTCTAGACAATGATTTATGAATGCACTTTCATAAATGTAAATTTGATCGAAGATTATTTAAATTAATAGGTAAGAGGTGCTTCGTTAATTATTGAATTGGATTAAGAAATATATTGGTTTGAAATACATATAGGTCAATACTATTCGCCCATAACATAATGTTCTTGTTTCTATGGTCACTAGATGTGAAGTTGATGATCATATTGTTATGATGGATTATCTAAATTTTAAACCATTGCTCTAAAGTGCCTTCGGAATGTAGTAAATAAAACATCTTGGTCCAGTAAACAGTTAGTAGCTTAGCCGTCATTCTAATATTATGTCCTTTTTTGACCGTTAAAATTAAATATCTAGTTTGTTTTTTCAAAGTCAAAATTAAAGTATGTATGTATAATATGTGTTATTATTCAAGTAGTTTACAAATAGCAACACTTTTAAATCGTCATAGTAACAAAACATTAATTACTATCTATTGAGAGTTTTTTACCACTCCCATATTAATTTTTATTAATATTCATGTGCTTACTACTAACTTCATCTTCCCTAACCTAAATCGATACTTTAAAAGAAAACCAAACAACGACCATCACACACGTAATCTATACAATAATAAATATTCCTTATAATCAAATAAATCACACGCAATAATGACCGTCACAAATTAAGACATTATTTCAAGAAATTATACTCACATCACAATAAACTAGTTCAATATAACTATAGGATATTAATCACGGCCGATTGTGCTCAGGCATTGGACAAAACGCTGACAGAACCAATAAATCTTAACGGCTATTAGAACCTTTATTTATTTAAATGTAATTACATTATATTATTGCAAAAAAGATCATACTTAAACACGCTGGAATAAGAATTAATGGAAACCTTTAGGCGTGTCGTTGAAACTAGTGTACCTACAGTAGGTATACACAGGTTGTTCATTGTATTATAATAATTTCATTTATGTCATTTTAATATGTAGATAACATTAATTTACCTTAAAATATAGAAATAAACCTTATAGTATGTGTTGTTATTTTGGATATGTAAACAGATATTACACATTTCATAATTTGTACTGGCGACATCTTTCCAGACGTGAGACCTTGAAATGATCAAGTGGGTGACTTATGGAGAAGATTTATTATTTTTTAAAAGACCATATATTGGTTCGGAAACCTCGAATTGGAAAGCTGATTTTATAAGGTGTCGGTGCTTAGTAAGAAAATTCTGAAAATGCACTGTGCACGACTACCAGCTCTGTCAAGATGGGGAGGGAAGTAACTGTACTCGATGGGGTGTAGTGCCAACCTAGTTCATACAAAGTTACTTTAAATTTGTAACATTAAAATAATATGTAGACCTACTACATTTTACTATACATCAAAATATAAGACTTTAGACACTAAACATAGAACAAACATCCAACCTATTTACAATTTATTATTAGTATATCATTTAAATAATTATAATTATTCTCTCACTGAGCCGGGTTTAATTAATAAATATAATGATTTGCAAAATATACTGTTTAACTTCAATTATGCATATAAACAATAGACACATTTATAATGTAAATCTTATAAAATTATTCAAATAGTCCATTAATTACAGCGCCAGTATACATTTTTGCGTCATAATTATACAAATGAATGTATTGTTACAATAATATTGAATTCAAACAATCCTGTTCTATATGCATTATAAAAACTGCGACTAATGTATGTATGTATTTGAATTTCTCGTTTCGATTATGCGTTTTTATCTAGTTTGTATGGTATTCATTTAATTGTTCTGATATGAGCAACATGTAACATGTAACAACTAAGAGAATATTATTGAATATGGCAGAGAATTATAATAATAATTAAACGAGCTTTAGGGCCGTTCTAGGTACAATTAGTTACGCCATGTCGTTCGTTCGAAGAATATTATTTTATAAGAACAAAGTCATTGAGTACGATGTATTGAATACTATGATTAACTCTGTGAATAAAGATATCGCTTTTATAGGAGGTAGTCATGTTGTATAGCAGAAATGGGCCATATCCCTCCACTGAACTTATTTTCGCGGCATATGATACGAGAGTGCTTTTCAATTACATCCTATCGCAATTACCTTTTTATCATATTGTATTGCTATCTCTGATATTAATTCCTACTTTTGACATTTTATACCTAGCAAGCTTGCCTTGCGAATCAATCTAGATTTGTCATTAATTATCAACAAAACAATAGATATATACATAGCTACGCTAAACATTTTCAAATACACTATTCTTAAAGGTTTCTCTAATACTCAATAGTTCCTACGTTAATAATATTCGAAGAGAAATTCAGAAGCGATTGTTTTGAAGGAAGAGATCATTAACAATATCCTTTTAAAGATATGACGCCACTATTACGCCAATATGGCGCATTTACTCGTTATAAATAAATTAATCACAACTCACGCTTCATTACTCAAAATCTGAAAAAAAAAACTAGCAAGAATCTATTGCAATTATCTGCATTCCATGTGTCAACTATTACCATGTCTGTTGTAAAATATATACTGCACACTTCCTTAACATATGTATCGAATTTAATTTCACAAAGGAGGTCGAATAGATCGTTTATCACTCCTAATGCTGTCTGACCAACTTGACGTGACCTCTCAGACTTTTTCTGTAATCCCTTGAACAATTAAATTCGGTACGAATGGGAGGGGGAAACCGGTTCAACGTATAATGGCTGGCAGGCTTCCTTATTTTCAGACAGTGTTAAATTTTAATTAATCGCTAATTTATTCGTATTAGTGCGATACTATCAGAGGAAGTAAGCAGTGGCTGTTGGAAAATTGTTAATGAAGTCATTCATCGAAATAACTTACATTTAAATAAAACCTAAAAAATGCAGCGTTTCTTATCTAGTCCTTATTTAAATAGTATAAAACTGATAACCTGTAAAAACGTTTTATATTACATAGTAACTAATTTTGTTGGTATTACAATTACTTTTCTTTTTTACAGACTTAAAAAAAACAAGAGGTTATTTTGGTTTATAAGTAATTTTATTTGGACATATAATATAGAATAATAAATAAACCAAATTATTTTTACTTGAAAGATAATTGAACATAACTAAACGTGGAATTTTAACATATTCAATAATAATTAATTAATTATAATCCCTCCATAAAAAGTCCATGAAAATTCCAATACAAGCCTACACATTGTAACTTTATTAGAGCAATAAACAATAGTATATACCTTATAAAATTTAATAGTTAATAATCGTCAATCTGAGCGCAGATTACACGTAATACGAGTACAATTAATGTTATTACACAGCCAACCTTGAAGCTCGATTTCTATCATAGTAACAAGCAGTATTGCATTTTCTTGTTCATATCTGTAGAGGCCCCAGATTGGAAAGGCCCTGAGTATTGAGTTGGAATTTTAATACTATTAACATTGAAATTCCAAAAAAAAGCAAGATTAGAGTCATCTCAGTGAGTGTTCAATATTGTGAATACTGATTTAAATCATGCTGGGACATAGGTAATTCTATTGATTAATAAAACTTGTTGCTGTTTTAACTCTCTTCAAATGTAGGTACCTTAAAATTTTTTGTCTACAACAAAGATAAAATGGGCACTAATTAATAATCATTTTATTATTCGCTTTGGCCCTAAACAAAGTTTTTAATTCATTGCCGTGTAGTATAGTACCTATAGTTATATTTATTTGTACCACATTAAGTTTTATTACGGTCCTGTTGAACAAGGCAACGGATAATGATATGCAAATGTAAACCTACAATGAGATTACCACGCTTCCTTACAATTGAAAGCAAAAGCGAGAAAAGTCTGTTGCAATTAGGAAACAACAATAGTTCTAGAATGCTCGTGATAAGAGTGGAAGCAAACATTAATATAATTTACCAACATTTTCACTTAAAAGAAATATAATTTTCTAGCCTCCCGTCCAGGTCCACCGTGTATATTTTTACCTATTCACATTCTCCTCGAATTACTCTATTTTTTTTGCTTAAAACTCAAACATTTTGCTACTAAGATGTCCTTACTAAAATTTTAAATGCCGATCCCCTAAGCATAACGGTGAGTTTTAGATATATTACAAAGAACTATAAAGTCGATTTCATATCTATAATTTATTTTTGTTCTATCCTTATCTAGTTTATTATAAGATGAAACGCAGTGGGGTTTTGATTCCCCGAGGTCTATACGAGGATTTCCCCTCATTAAAATAGTCTAATACAATTGAAAAATAACATATAAAAACAGGCGTTTGTCAACAACTGATTCATTGTAACAAAGTTAGTCAGGATTAAAAGCGATCATGAGGTGAATCCATTCATCATCTATAAGTATCGGTTCATTTGCATAGAATGATCTAATTGCGCCGCCCTGTTATGCTAATTCTTAGTACTGAAGCTTTCTTAATGAGAATCGCAGTGCATGATGCATCTCAATTATTTGTTAACGCTCATACCTATTTTTTGCTATTGGAAAATTTCCGCTTATTACAAAATATCTCCTCAAGTGAAGATAACATCGGGTATATTATAGTCTACTTCATTATGTAATGGAAAGTTTTATAGGTATAAAATTATTGTAAACAATGAGCTGATTATATTTATTTTTTTAAAATATATTTTGTAAATTATTCTACCGATGCATTATGCAATTTAACATCATTTGCGAATGTCTGTAGACTATCAATGAACCTGAAAAATATATAAAACAAGACGGAATGTAATCGGGGGACACGGCGTCAGTAGCAGTATTTGCGAACTATGTAAGCTAAATGATAGTCAAATTTGTTTCTATTGTTCATCGAAAAGTCATTTCATAAATGTGCATTCGTGTTTTATTAAATACTAGCAACCCACCTGGGCTTCGCTCGCATATATAATGCATGTATGTACTCTATCTATTTAAAAAAACGCCTGACAATTGCGTAGTTTTAAAGATTGAAACATACATAGTAATATAGGGACAGAGAAAGCGACTTTGTTTTATACTATGAAGTGATGTATGAAAGTTTTCGTACTTGATCTCGATATCTACTTCTACGATTTCGTAGAATATTTCTTGGTATTAAATAGAAGCTTCCTATCCTTTAATATAAAGACAGAGATTTCCTTCAACTTTCAAATTGCTGCAAATAATAAATAGTTGTTCTATAAGATTTAGTATTCATGTAGACTAATATCTCGTAGTAGTTAATCAACGGTTTGCCCTCGTGGGAAATTGAATACGTTTTAATTCCAAACGCCAGAAGGTTGGCAGTTAGCTCGGCTTAAACCTTGATGATTTCACATAACTCCTCACTAATGTATGCGTCATTTAACCATAAAAATATTAAATTATTTAATTTATTTATCGTCAATGTTTAGAATGTCACTTATGTTTTACTTAAATTACTTATTACTATGTAATATGTACTAATATTACTTGTTACTCTCAAGGGATGACATAGGTAACTAACTTGTTTTTGTGGTAAAATCAAGTCTGATATTTACGTTGTTATTACGTAAATTGATTTTTCAATATTGGGTACAATTAAAGATGTTTTTTTTAATGCCGGTCCCTGTGGAAACTTTCCGAAGTTTCGTAATGGTTCAATAATAATACCATGACGTTTCAATTAATACAATGTGTAGCCCAGTTGAAGCCATGTTTAAATTTGACTTAAAGAAATATACAAAGGTATGATACATTCGTACGTACTCTTATTTATTTTAAGGCAACATTTGATGACAATCACGGTTAACGGCTTACACAGCCTTTAACTATAATAAATATCTTCATATTCATCAAAGTTAAGACGATTACATTATAATCCGAGGCCACGTGTGGTCTTGCAATTTAGTTCATGGAAAGGTTTTGTTATCCCTACTAATACGTGTATATGATATTACGAATGTAACTCTGTCTGTTTGTAACGCTGGCACGTCAAAACTGACAAAGCACGTCAAAAAAACGAGTTCGATTTGGGTACAGATATATTCAAGAACTCAGAAAACTGTACAGGCAATTATTTATAGCGGTATTTTCCAATATTAAACCGTGTTATATTGTAGTTAAGAATTTGTAAGTCACATTTGTATTTTTCTGAATGTGTTTACAAAAAATACATGTTTATCTAATTTTCCGCTATCTAGTTTCTGCGCTACAAACTTTGCTTAGTGTGGGACTAGATGGCGCTGTGTATACAATTTTCTAAAGTCCTATTTTATAAAACATCATCAGGAGGCGTAATTACATATACATATGTTTCTATTGTGAATACATACATATAATACATAGCAACACAGACCTCAGATATATACAGATGAAAATTAGGTACAAATATATTTTTCCAGTGTGGGAATCGAACCCTACTATTATAAATGTGAAAGTCTGTGTTAGTGTGTTAGCAGACAAAACCGTGTAGCGGCTCTAGTATGTTACAAGCATACCATATCACAATGTACGATACGCGGTAAGGCTAACAACATTCTCGATATCTTCATTTGATTGTATTAAACGTGAAGTTGATTGTATCTTCTTGATTCCTTTGATTTAAATATTTATTAGTATTAATAATTTTAACTAGTCATTGGTCTTTATAGTATGGCGCTTCGACTACTCAATGTACTGTCAGATAGAAATTATTTGTTTTCGTGTACCCTAAATAAATTTACACGGAGTTTTTAGTATGAGGGTATTGGACTATGAGATTCCTATACAATTATGTATATGTTTTTTTTTGTTTCGTTAGAAATGAAATAGGTAAAATTTTAAAGGTTTTACATGATCGTAATAAATAAGTAATAAAATTAAACAAAATTAAATCTTCTAAGTTTAAAGAATGTAAAATAGGTATGTGTTCTTTTTCTAAAAAGAACATTTTTTTTTAAATTTAACGCGATCATAAGTTACTAAACTAGATAGGTAGTAATAGTAGGTAGATATATAGGATGGGCGTTTAGCGAGTAAAACCGAGGGCCATAACTTGTATATTTCAATGTCACTTACATAACTATAGGTATGTAATCTGTCAGTATTGTGTATCAAATAATTGAATTAACCTGACACGCCTCGAATTTGATCAATCATAAGATAAAAATTAAATTTATCTGTCAAAATTTAAAATTAAATCACTCAGGTGTATAGTGTTGTATCGCTGATAGTATTTCGGATTTGAAAGAAGGGTATGTGCTGCTGAAAAAAAGCTACGTTTTTTTTAAGCATTAAAAGCTTTATAAGGATGTTTGATGTACTAATGTATGGATGCCCAGGTGTAGTGACGTACATATTCATGGTATCGTATTGATTTTCAGATGTTTCTTATACTTACGCAAACAGAAGAAAATATTTATTCGAAATGTAGGGTCTATAATAAATAAGCATACTACTTTATATAGCGGCGCTTGGCTAGTAAGTTTATCTTAATGTAACTTCACCATAGATTTAAAAAGGCCTTCAAATGTAGTTCGATAAATCGCATTGTCTATTAACGTCTAATAATATCAGCCTCAAGAAATGATTATAAATTATTATATGAGTGTAAAGATATAAAGACGATATAATATAAGTATTGCCCGCGGGCTGCCTTGTAGCGGCTATCAATGCCTGCACTGCGCAATTGTTTTAATACTATTTGTTTTTTTTTATACAAATCATAATTATAGATAACATGCTCAATGATTTCTTTGTGTGTAATTATATAATTTGCATTGAGGTTATAGGTTTCAAATATTTCTTTTGGGTTCTAATTCGATTGTGTTTTTTATTTTTTTTTATTTCGTGGACTTCGTCTTGCCCATGCTATTTTTAGGCTCTCCCCGGTCGAACATTTTACCTCTGGATTGACGTGGTCGGACTCAAATCGACAATAGAGTCACGGGTATTCTTAGCGACTATTCCGAAAACAGTTATATAATACAAAATTTACTAGTTACACAGTACAGAATAAGGGGCCTAATCAATAAAAATTTCTTTCAGCAAGCCTTTATCAAATGTAAGTACATATATACTCGTATATATAAGCGACTAGATTGTATGATTTAGATATATTTTGACGGCGATGAGGTCACACACTCAATAACAATTATCCGTACAATCTCATTCTCGATCGGGTGTGTAATTAGCGCAAGCAAAATGTTTTGTTAATGCGCTTTGATAATTTAAACTGTCGACTCCTCACGACTTTGCAATGAATAAATTAATTTTGACTCTAACGCTCTCGTTGTCCTTGCTTGAGATAAGTGGCCGTACTCATCGTACCCGCGTACTTATATCATACTTAGTATAAGTATACTCGTATACGAGTGTCTAAGTAAATACTCTTGTTATCATATACTTATCCGAACTCTTCTGATAAATATCGATTTGTTGTGGATCCTTGGCTTTGTGCTAAGACATGTTAAGAATTCTGTAAGAAGAAGCTATGTCCATTAGAATTATTTTAGGAGGTAATATCTGGATCTAATTCCAAGAATATGATAAAATACATTAGGACTGTATGAATATGACTAGTGAATAAGGATCCTGCGAAAAACCATGTTTATTTGCTTGAAATGTATGTAGTGTTTATAATCCTCATTTTAATAATACATAATATATATGAAATTATAATTGTATTGTGGCTTTGTTTTATTTTAAACCGTTTAATATATATCGTATGTATTTGATAGTACAACCTACACGTTTTACAAAGACTTTTATTCTCGAATAAATCACACGTTGAAGCCTACGCCTACAGCGAGTTTAGCGCTTTCACACAAGGTATTTCTACGAAATACGCTAAATTAATTAGACGCTTAGCATCGCGATCGGTAGTCAAAAACGACAAGCTTGCGTAAGCGGATCGTTAGATCATTATCTGAATTAAATTATGGCGTCTAAAAGCCTTAAGTCGAATATAATTCGAATCTGGAATGCATTACCTAAGGTTCAGATTCTAAGAAGCATTCACAAAAAGTTAGGTAAATTCACCGGACGCGCTGTTTTTTCTCACTAAAAAGCGGTTCATCAAAACGAAGGTCGTCGACTAGAGTCGCAACAAAGAAGGCTTGTCTGCCGAATGTTCCTCGTTTTTTTGCAATGACATACGTGCTAGTGTTAGGTACATAAAGTCACGCTAAGGTTACAGCGTGTTTGAATTAGATAATTTCTTATTTCGTACTGGTAATCTGAAATAGAGTTGCAAGGTCTTTCCCACAGTATTTTTTGTCCTGCAATGTATAGTCAGTTTTATTTTAAATTGCTATCGTAATATTATTTTTAATGACATGCGATGTTTAATGTGTCCGTGTGATAAGTTAATATGATATTATTAAGACAATAGGTTATTTCGTAGGCGGTTGAATCGGGAATACTAAAAGTTATACTTGAAACTCTATTTTGTAGGTGTGTGAGTTGCAATACGTAAGACCTGCGCGGTAAAAATCCTTTCTAAAATAAATTTTCAAATAAAAATAATTGAGATATTCATTTAATTTGCTTTAAAATCACGTCTTAGCGTGCGTCGTGAGAAAGACCACACATTATTGCCACAACGTAGCGATAAATATTACTGTGAGGTCATCTCAACAAAGATTACGTCTCAGATATGAACTCAATGCGACTTGCAGAAGGCTGTAAAAGTCACAACATCTCTTCGAAGCTTCCAAGCTTTTATAATAGTAATATAATGTAATATAAATATTACTTAGTAACTAACGCGATAAAATTCAAATTGAAATATAGTACCTATGCAAAACCGAAGTCATCCTTAGTATGGAAAATTACTTCCTTTATTTATTTCCAAAAATAAGTATAAAGACCTAGCTCGATTTTGACCGCGATTTCGATCTAATGAATGGTGTTCAAAATCTATCCTTTAATTACACTTGCAGGTATCACTTTTTATTTTTAAAATTAACCTTAAATAAAAGTATCAAATGAACAGAACAGTAACTATCTGTCCGTCTAGCCGTTATGCTTTCACACCTCACCCAGTGTAAATATTTTGGTGAAATTTGACTCATACATAGTCTAGCACAGTCACAGCTTAAAAATATGTGGTATGACCAATAGATATTTAAGGGTTGAAATATGAGAAGAAAGTATTTTTTTATATATTTAACGAGCGGGAGGGGTAACTGATCAAAGTAAACACCTCCGCCCATAAACACTCGCGAGGGCCTCACGAGAGCGTTGCCGGCCTTAACTTCAGGAAGGTATAATATACTCTTTTCTTAAATGTCTCAAGATTATAATAAAATGGAAGGCTGTTCCATAAGGAGACGGTACGTGGCAGGAAGTTTCGAGAGAACCGCACTGAAGTAGATCGCCAAGTTTGTATAGAAATTCATCATTAACAACAATAAGCGATCGAGCTTAACCCAACTAAAACCGGGAGACAAAACTTGTAGAAATATAAATCATATTCAGTTGTCAATACATACACGAAGTAATTAACGTTCGTAGGAAAAGGAATTGACACAGTACTTTACTATAACCGGACTTAGTGTTGACAGACACACAGTGATATTATCTGAGCGGATACTTTAACATATAATAATATGCCGTCAATCATATTTATGTGTTCATGTTTATTAGGTTAAATATATTTCGATACAATTTGTAGGTAGAGTAGAGTACCTCTCGAAATGGGAATATCAGATATTTTGATTATATATTTTATATGCGAGAAAACTCACAGGCTTTTCATTTTCTTACGACGCAGGTTCAACCAAAATAATGAAATATAAAATTGAACTGAACCGATTTTGTTCAAAAGGAGTTTTAAATTAAAAATATGAAAGGGTTCTTTTTATTGACAAGCCCATCAGCCCTCTGGCTGAAAGTTTCATAACCATCAAACCTTTATAACTATGAAATAATTTTTTTTTATTTATGAACATTGGTATACTTTAGTTAGAAGTTGCTTTTTTATGACGAATAAGCAGATATTAACCAATTTAATTAATTAATTACTTAAATTCATTTCAAATTAATTGAAAAATTCTTAATAACAGATTGGTACTAAGGAGCTACAATTAGATATAAAATAGTTAGAATCCCTTGTATACAATTCGTAACAAAAAGGAACTATCAGTACCATAGCAGAGCACTACAAGAAAAAAATATACCTAATATAATATAATTGAATAATAAATTATTCTAAATATCGGCAATAAAGATTCTCAGGATGTTTAGAAAGAGATTGTGATTTTTTCAACGCTGTCCGTTAGCCTTGTGACGTGACGTAAAAAATAAATCAGGAAATGGTACATGTTCAACTTCTTTATACATTGTTCGATGGTATTTTTGGTATGTTCTTAATGAGGAAATCTAAGCCTTCATATTTGCAACTGGTTAGCACATCCTTATAAAAAAATCTTGAATAATAATATATTATATCATTATGTTTATTTGTAACTTATAGTGCTGTATTAATTATATAATGCACACTATAAGTTCAATAAAATTATTGTTATTTTCGGTGGGTTTAGTCGGTATGGCCCTTAAAAGGCGAGTCTGACATAACCGCCTCCTTCGCCCCCGAGGACGAATCCTGTTGCGGATACCGAATCGGCAACATGATTTCTCCCTGTTATACAAAAAGGTACCTTATTTCCTAATAGAAGGACAATCAACAAAATATGACTAAGAATTCTGTTTAATTCAAAAATAAAATTAAAATGTTATAAATATAAATTAAAGAAATTACAAATCAAAATTTTGAGAGAACTTTAATATTTTTGATTGAATATAAAACGTCTTAAATTTTCAGTTAAAGTAAAAAGCGCCATCTAGGCTACAAACACCGAATTATTCATATTTGAATAAACTCTCGAGTTATTATACTTTACCAATAGATGTCTCTGTTTTAAACTTTGTAGTGCCATCTAGCGGAAAGTATAGGTATTAAATGCATATGTCAATTCTATAAATATAAGTTATGTTTTAATTATTAATAAAAGTATTAAATTAATAAAATTAAATTTTATTTAACAATATCAAAATTTTAAGAGAACTTTAATATTTTTTATTAAATATGATACGTCTTGAATTTGCAAAGTTAAAAGCGCCATCTAGGCTACATATAACGAACTATTTATATTTGAATAAACTCGAGTTCTTTCACTCCACCAATAGATGTCTCTGTTTTATACTTTCTAGTGCCATCTACCGGAAAGTATAGGCATCAAGTGCATAAGTCAATTCTATAAATATAATTTATGTTTTAATTATTAATAAAAGTATTAAATATATAAAATTAAATTTTATTTAACAATATCAAAATTTTAAGAGAACTTTAATATTTTTTATTTAACATGATACGTCTTAAATTTTCAAAGTTAAAGTAAAAAGCGCCATCTAGACTACACACAACGAACTATTTAAATTTGAATAAACTTTCGTGTTCTTTTACTTTACCAATAGATGTCTCTGTTTTACACTTTGTAGTGCCATCTAGCGGAAAAAATAGGTATCAAGTGCATATGTCTCTTTTAAAATTAAGTTGTAGATCTTAAAACGCTCAATAGATGTCAGTATATCACATTTTTTTTGTTTAATTTTAAGTTAGTATTGAAAACTTTTAACTATTTAATATCTGGTTACGATATTACGAATGATGATATGAAACCGTTTTATTGCTATTTTTAGAAATAATTTCAAATTATTTCACTATTCAATATATAAAAATACAACAAAATTAGAATTTCGAATAGGTATTAGATGCCTACTAATGTATTATAATGTACGTACCTAAAGTATTTACATAGTTATCAACTATCCACTATACGAATAGTATAGAGTGTACAGTTAATAAAACACAACTTTTACGGTAACATCAGTTAATCTCCAAGACATTACCTTCTCAATTGATGCTGGCTTCTGGCCAACCCACCGCAGTGTCTCAGCAAGCCTTAGAGAATGGGCTTAGCGGCTTACGATATCTACCCTCTATGTTTATCACCTAAAATTTACAGGTATATCGAGTAAATGGCGCCCTAAATTAGACTATACAATTAGTTTAACAAACAGTTAAATTACTCTCTAGTTTAGCTTAGTCGCTTTATATGCTATTAAAATTAAAATAGGTAGTTAGTGATAATAATAATATTATGAATGCGTAAAATAAAATGTGAAATTGATATTGAAATATGTTTTATTAAATCCATTTGGATTTCGATGAAATTTGGCACGCAGATCGACTAGACTATAAAATAACCCATAGGATTAATTTTTAATCCGTTATTCCTACTAAAACGAACGCTACGTTTTTAAGGCGTTGGAAGATCGTCATAGAAATAATTTCATCTCTATCCTTACTATTATAGTATCATCTTCAATTCCCCTTCACTTGTAGTTCGACTTTTTAATAATTAAGAATAAAACAAAAAATATTAATCAATCTTAGTATGATGGAGTCTATTATTCTTCTTCATCGAAAAACAATAATTGTAGGTACTTGCAGATAATGTCATCGTTTATCTGAATTCAGGCTTGGGATCTCCAAGATCCCTTTATTCAGATATTATTAATATCGATGGCTGGTGTTCACTTTATAAACTACAGTCGCCCCGGAGAAAGTGAGTACACGCATTGTTAGTGAGTAGTCTAGAAACCTTCGCTTACCGCTAAGGGAGAGGTCTAAGTAAATTGAATACGAAGCAACATGCAGTTCGATGAAACAAGGTGGATACAAAATTACCCTTTGAACATAAAGGAATATTAAGTAGTTTAACCGCAACGATGAACTTAAAGCGTTTGAGATTCCTCAGCACAAAGAAAACTTAAGTATAATATTAAATTTCTTTATGAGCATCGCGATGAGCAATATTCCACCACTTTACGTTGAGCGGTTGTGACGTTAGCTTATGAAACTATAAAAATAACAGCTATTTGTTGTTTTAATATAAGTTATAAGTGTTGGATAGCACATTAGTGCTTAAAACTATACGCATAGTAGACTACAAATTCGCTCATTCAACAAAACAATCCTCTCAATACAATGATTTAATTGGTTGAATTACAACTCCTAGTATTTTGAAAATTACTGGTTACGCTTATGGAGTATTTAGCGTAACAATAATTTGTTATTTTAAATTTGTTAATATACCTTTGTAGTTAAAATATTCTCTGTCAAATCGTGCACCTAATAAAACATTACACGAAGTATGTATCGCAAAAGATTAAACCTGCGTCAAACTTTAACAAAGCCCGTTCTTGCGTCTATATTTTAACATGTCCAATGTTTTGGCGTATGACATTATAAATTAAATCCTACATGGATTTTTGATCCTCGCGGTTTGTGTAACACGAACAGCGACCGCATGATTTATGACGAAAAATTAAATCTCATTTCAAAGTCATGTAGCACCTTTCCGCGACAGCCCACAACCGCAGTGCTTTTAACGCGTGGTTACCGAAAATTGCGAAAACAATTCAATTTTCGCAGCGTGTAAACTTTAAAAGCGTCTACGTTACGTAAAATGTTACAACATATAAACGAACGTAAACCTTATCTGCTTAGAAATAAGAGTTATTTATAGCCCCAGTTCAAGTATTTTTCTTTTAAGCTATATTCCCGAAATTTATTGAAATAGAGCCTGTAGGTGACGGCCGACGGCGCTTTGATCTCATGATTTTCTTTATTTTTCTAATGTTTGGGAGATTAGACTTATAATGTTTGATGTTCAGTAAACGGTTTTTTAGGTTCGTGTTTATACTTTTTATAAATTGTAGGACGAGTAACCACAGTGCATTTATATTTATAAATGTATTACTTTAAACTGGAATTGCTGATTTGGTGTTGAAAATTTATATCCACAATAGATTAGTAGGCATACATTTTTATAACTATTTTCATATTTACATCGACTTAAAATACCTAAAATCATTTAGAAGGGAAAAAAAATGTGCTCAAATAGAATTTTAGGTTTGTTTCGATTTTTTAACACATATAAATATGATCTCCTTATGTAAAAAAGGCACACAAAAATGTCTCCCCATTACTTAAAAAAACACGTCTACCGTTTAGCAAACGAATACACCCTTTAGTTACTAGTATAGAGTAATTGCGAATAGTTCATTAATCCCCGTAAATATTGCAACTGCGTGGTATTCCGGGCGCAGTGTCACACCATCGCACCATAGACACCGTGCATCCGCGTAATTAGCGAATACTTGACGCATACCGCTCACTACTCACTACTCAACTATTTCCTATTGCTACCAACAATGCAATGCAAATTATATTTAACACCTATTAAATACAACATCCATCACCTATGAGCTTCATAAACGATATGCCAAAAGCAACCTTAGGTCTTACATTTAGAGTTTCATTTTAATCGCAGAAGTTTTGAGTCACATCGTTTTTCCACTGTAAAGTTGTACTTTTACCCTTTCGTCTGAAGTATGGCAATTAAAAACGCAACATGGCAACATCGCTTTGATCTTGTTCAACAAGTGTACTCAAAAGCTACGTACAGATTACACCTCAGCCAAAAAATTAGGAATTCTAATTTAATTCTTATGCAAATGAACTTGCGGCTGAAAGTCTTGTAATTACGAGCGGATAAGATTAAGATACGGGTTTGCCGAATATTAATTTTCAGGTAAAGAAATAAGCATCATAATTTCTATTTCTTTTTATTCTTATTTTGACTGATAATTAATTAATCAAAATAAAACTTCTAAATAAAACTGTCTCACGGATTTATCTTATTGGCTCTTATGGTATGATCTACAGTATTAGGTACCTAATAGAAGCTGCTTCAGCGTATGAAAAAAAATGAGCTAACCCATTTACCTAACCAAGACAGAAAATATGTGGCGTCCGGCAACCCCGACTTCTTATAATGTCTTATGATGACTTTTATCAATGTATTTTCTCTCCCGTAATAAAACACGCGTGATGTGGATTGTGGATGTTTATATTAGGTAGTTACTTTTAATAAACACCATAAGATAAATTAAGTCATCGGTATTCAATCATACCAAATAATTAAATAACTGTGTAACAAGGTTCACAATAAAATATTTTAGGAAAGATTTTTTACACATAAAGATTTTTCAGATCAATAAAAAACGGTAGGATAACTAAAAATTAGTTTGTTTTCAATATTATATTATACTCGAGTTGTTCTTAACAAAATATTTTGGGTTTTTCAATATGAAAATGAAAAATGTTTTATTTCTGAATAAATTTGAAACAAATACCTTCAGAAAGTCTACATGGTGCCAACCACCTGTTCGGGAACTAACCCGGCGAGAAGAACGTAAGAAACTCGCACGGGTCCCACAATTTTCACCATAAAATACATAGTTGTAATACTGTTCGTGCAAAACTATCTAGTTCAAGCGTATATGGCCAGCTTAATTGAAATTAATGTTTCATAGATGCCGTAGTAATATTTGTCATTAGCATACTAAGACACGGTGCATCAGCATTAAATATTAACAGCCGTTTGATTGATTCACTTCGGCCACGGAAGGGGTAATTACCGACAGTCTCTATCTATATTTTTGTTTGATTAATGACGTATATGTGGATTAGTTCGTGAGTAAATGTACATAGCTTTACAAATATTGTAAAGATTGTTTAAAAAAAATGTATGAACTTAACAAGTAAAAGAAAATATATCACAAAGGCATATTCTATTAAAATAATTCAAAGTATGGTAAGTAGTATTAAATAATTGACCAAAATGGTTTTATCTTGTTTTATAATCGTCAATTAAATAATTTAACTTTTCTGATATTTTTATTTAGTAGACCTTCCATCGGTATCTTCTCAGTATTTATATTCATCAATTCCAATCATTTTCTTGTCTATGTAGAGAACTTGTAGGGGAAATACGGACAAAATGACATATACGGACAAAATGACATAGTTGCCTTATTTCAAAATTGGCGGGCTCTAGCAACGTTCCCGTTGCTATAACACGTGACGGCAGCCATATTTGCAATCCTGTCAAACATTGAGCGCCATCGGCACAGT
>DWAJ01001349.1:0-23045 GCA_018238005.1 Eurema mandarina | reverse complement strand
CCTCGCGCAACCTTTTGGGGGTTGATATAAAAAAAAAGTAGCCTATGTCCTTCCCCAGGCTCAAGACCATCTGTATACCAAATTTCGTTCTAATCGGTTCAGTAGTTTTAGCGTGATGGTAAGACAGACAGACAGAGTTACTTTCGCATTTATAATATTAAGTATGGATTGGATAAACAAAAGAACGATTAGAACTCATTTGCACTCTTCAAATGACTATAACTGACGATCATCCGATTCGTTTAAATATGACTTATCTATATCTATACTAATATATAAAGCTGAAGAGTTTGTTTGTTTGTTTGTTTGTTTGTTTGTTTGTTTGAACGCCCTAATTTCAGGATCTACTGGTTCGAATTGAAAAATTCTTTTTTTATTGAATTGACCATTTATCGAGGAAGGCTACATAACATCACGCTGCGACTAATAGGAGCGAAGGTATAATGGAAAATATGGAAAAAACGGGGAAAATTATTCATCTTTGTGGGCTTCCTTTGCGTGCGCTGCGAAAACGGTTCAAGATAAAAAAAAAATGTATGAAAGAATTATTCCTCTTTAAATGATCTAAAAAAAAGTCCGCGATAATATATGTCTATCTTCTAAGATTGACTCACTATAACATAATAATAGAAATAGATCCGACGGGGACGAAGTCGCGAGCAACAGCTAGCGTATTTATAAAACATTAATTTTCTAGCCGACAAGGTCAGAGTACGTTGTAATTTAATCTACGGTGACATCATGATTATATTTATGTTACCTATCTGAAATGACTTTACCTACTTATTAAGCACTAGATACGCCCCATGATTTCGTTTGCGTTTCTATGACCAATATTCTATTCAATAGCCTAATGTGAAATGTCTTTAAGGGACAGTGTAGATGCATAATGATACAATATTTTTTCAGAAAGGTCCAATAGTGCATTATTAGATGGAAAAATTTCTCTGTAATGTTAGAAACTTTGTATAGATAAAAAAATAAATGTTAGTTTTTGTTAGTATTTAAAAATAATTAAATAATACATATGTCTTTATAGTTATGTAATCCATACTAATATTATAAATGCGAAAGTAACTCTCTGTCTGTCTGTCTTTCCATCACGATAAACTACTGAACCGATTGGAACGAAATTTGGTACAATGATAGTCTAGAGCCTGAGATAAAACATAGGCTACTTTTTAACTGGAAAAAAGGATTATAAGGGGGGAAGGTGGGGGTCAAAGTTTATATGAAAGTCCACGCGGACGAAGTCACGAGCAACAGCTAGTATGCAATAAATTGCACAATACTAGTAGGTATAATATTCTACTAACAAAGATTCTACTAACAAATATAAAAATTAAGTGTTTTATTTATAAAATATTAGACTCTTAGAATGAAACTCCCATGGAGTGTCATATTACCGACGTGACGTATATTAGGTATATACCTAATATACCCTGTTATATAACAAGATAGCAATTTAGATGTAATATATTTGTTGTGTACGTTCAAATATTGAACAATCAAACAGCCGCGTATCGCAAACCGAGCTAATAAGTCCTACAGACACATCGACGCCGGCCTGATCGCCATACCAATGACTGACGGCCGGCACATAGCGGCGATAGAAACACAATAAATACAAAAAGAGCCTTATTCCATTTAAATAAGACGCAAATTCCATCTATATCCACAGCACTATAAAACACTTCAGTGGAAACCATATTCCTGCGTGAGCAATGACGTGCGCGCTAATACTGAGGGGTTTTCAATTCAATTGCCCATTGATATAAAGCATACATTCGTATAAAATCGTTTTAGTTCCAGAACCAATGATGCTAGTGTGAAGCACACGTGCGTTACGTGCGTCACCCAAATGGGGACCAGTTTGAACTCAATATTACATCTCCCGAGATCGTAACGTTGATATGGGTCCTTGACGCTCTTAATGAACATTAGATGGCTTCGCATTCCGATTGTTTAAAGGGTCCACTATTACCAGAATGAACGGTGAATATACGCTCTAGCTCAATCTCTGTCACCTTTAACGAAGTATTCCCTTCCATTGAGTGACTTCCACAAGATTGCGTTTTATTTATTTTAAACAGACAAAAAAACTCTATAGGTAATTTAAGATTACAAAATAAATGGAGAAAAGATGACAATCTAAGAATTTATGAAATAACAAGATTCGGCTATGCAATAGTTTTTATTTAATATTTTTATAATGTATAAATTTTACAATCGGCAAAAAATAATAATTGCCTTATCCTCAAGAGGATAAGTCAAGACTGACATCATTATTCATTTTACTTATAGTTTACATAGCCTTAGTATTTGTAACTGCGTAAAAGCGGCGCTAAATAAAAGGAAACGATACATCGGATCACTAAAAACCGGTTGTTTGGTCATCTCATCTCACCTGGTTTTACCACTTACCCAAAGTGACCTCTCGCTCTCCGCATTCATTATTCAAATTGAGTTACTTTAACGTTTATAAAATATATTCTACCTAGATACTTCTTCAGCAACTTATTGCAAAATACGTATTTCCTACCTTTATATTTTTTATAGATTGTTATATAAAAAGATTTAAATCGATTAAAATATGTCTATTTTCTAAATGTTTATACATTTGTACATATATTATGTACATGTGTTGAATCACCTGACTAATAGAGTTTGACTTAGTATGATATCATATCACAATTACTCACATGTTACGATAATGATAATATAATACATAATAGGTTATTTTTAATAAAATTATTATTCAAAACCGCTCTATGACCGTTACCTACTTATCTGACGAGATGGAAATCTCCAGTTTCTAAAACATTCTGGCTTGTGACAGTTCTTTTATAATGGTTTAATAAAATAAAAGCTTTCAAAGTATTTATGGTACATACTCGTAAGCGTAAATTAATGTGTAAATGATATCAACAATCAAACTCGATGGAACTATAGGTACCTACTTTGTAGGTACATACTTAACTAACTTTGGATGTGGGGCATAAACAAGTGAAATATTAAGTATGTTTTAATAAATTCTTCTGTTTTTTATGTCTATATGATGAACAAAAAACAATGGAAGAGTAGTACAGAATCATTTTAGTAGGTAGGTACTTAATGGAAACATGAAACCAGTCATGAACATAATATGCGTGTAAGACATTGAACAACTGTTTAATATCATTCTCAGTTCGTTGATCGCACGCCTGGGCGCTCGTACATATCATGAATAAATAATATTATAAGATATGCAGAAAACAATTTACGCGTAACGTTTGGTGCAACGATATCTCGACAAGTGGAGGACAGGCGCCTACGTGCGGTTGGCCGCGTTGACAATACTCAATAGCGAACCGACATCGCACAATATGTAGGGAGATAGGTCCAATAAATAGCGCATATATATGAAATCCTTTGTATAATTAAATACTGATAACATGAACTTTGTTCGAAATCGTTTCACAGAGTGACAGACCCTACTTAGTATTGCGTACGGTCTCAAACTATAGCCATATAGAGACGCAAGCTATACTGAGTTAATTTTTAACCGATTTTCTAATTATATTAAATTACGTCCCTGTTTAGATCTAGACCCTATTTTTATGAACATCCGCGTAACTTGACGGGGTTCAGAAATTTAAATAGAAGACGATTATGCTAAAATATTTGAGTTGCTATTGGATCCTGGTACGAGATGTTTTAAATGTATTTAGGTAGAAGATACAAAATGCAACTAGGCATGCGCTTTGTGTTCTGTTAGTTACTTATGAAGCAGCTTTCACCTGTATAGGTAGCCTATCGTGATTAGAATAATGAAAAGTTAATGGTACTTAATTTATACTAGTTGCCCACTCTGGCCTTTAGACATTTTTTAAGACTATAAAATTTATAAGAAATAACACCACCCGACATATTAGAATGACTCATTTTTTATTTTTTTGACACTAAACATAAGTTGAAGAATAAAATTAATACAAAACAAGTTAATTTTGAACATTAAAGCTTCATTACCTAAATGTGAAATTAAAAGCTTGTTATTCATACGGGTTGTACTAATGTGTGACATGCTAAATTAAGTAAATAATTAAATTGTTATTATGGCCTCGTTTATTAAAAGACGCACTTGTTAGACGTAGGTATATTATGTCGGCGTATCGTCGTTATACGTCAATAATAGAAATATCATTATGTTTGTATCTATAAAAGTTTATTTTCCGGCCGAATATAATTACAAACTGGTTGTTTTGCAACTGGCTAGATTCCTAGTTGTCTGAGCTGTAGAACTAATAATATGTTTTAGAGAGTTGCAGGCGATTTGCGAGTTGTGCAACCAACGCGAATAGTGGCGCCTAGCCAGGCCAGGCCACTTGTACCTACACCAGGGACGTTTATATCTGTGATTCGTTTATTCTGCATTCAATACATAGTGTATTGAATCTATCTTTATGTTATTTACAAACTAAATCCTTTGCTTTCCCATATATCTGGTATACAATATAAACAATATGTTTACGATCTTTAGAACTCATTAGGCCCAATCCGTTCAATTAACTGCAATTGAAATCCGTTGAATTTATAACAATAAAATAAAGGCAAGTTATGACAAATGATTCGATCGTCCTTCTAGATTATCTAAACAATTCTTTGTAACGATATCGATAAGCGATATGGTCGCTGATAAATGTATAGCGAATTCCTTTTTACAGTCATATCAACTCATAGTGCATACATGTGAGACTCGGCGGCGCGCGGCGCTGAGCCAGTCAGGCGGCTTGGCAGGCGGATGTAGATAACATTACGCTGCGTTGACATCATTCGAACCTTCCCACTTGCAGATAATGTTTAGTGTTTACTTCTTAAGAACGTGGGAAAATTCCAAAAAAAAAATTCTATCTTAGTTCCTCACTGATTCATACTAACTGAATTAAAAATGTTACTACATAAATATGTACTTACATTAAAATATCTTTTAGTCCGCAAGGCATCGTATCATGTTAACGCGTGAGTTAAGTGAGAAAAATTATATTTTTCACTTCATTACGTACAATCAGCATTAATTACAGAAAATTACTTACAATTATTTTATAAATAAATACTCTTTAATGTAATATACTTTACGTGGACCATTAAGTAGATAAATACGTTTTACTAATTCTTCTCAATATGTGTTTTTTTTTCTCTGATTCAAAAAATCTATCAGAACTAAAGAAGATTTACATAGTATTCGTAACTTCTAGTTAATTTTATTTTTTAGTGTTAAAGCTAAATGTAATGTGGTCAATGGATTTAAATTCTAATATATATTATATTCATAAAATGGAAAGCCGACACAATAATGTAAAAGTAGACAGATAGTGTCTCGATCGCAGGCGGTTTTCACGCACACAGGTCAAACAGACGCGCACGGCGCAACTCGCAAGGCGATGGTGAGAGGGAACCAGTTTGGTGGCTAACCGGCCGTAGGCGTCTGCCGCACCTAACGCACAACTTGATGCTTTACATTTTGATCTAACGTTATCATTGAGCTAATATTTCTTAACGAAAACATGCATAGCATAACAATTAACATTTAGGAATAAAGAAGATACAATGTAGGTCCTACATATATATTTTTCTCTCCTTACACACTCCAGAGTACAATACAGGTACTACACAATACTACACATACTATGTATCATCCTAACAGCGAATGAATATTACTTATTGAACAAGTCTTAAAAATCCAAACACCTTTTGACATTCTTAAGTAAAGAGTGGCCAAAGAGATAGTTTAAAATATGTACCTAGTCCTTATAAAAATGTGCACTTATTAAACAAGAAAAATATACAACAAAAAAAAACATTTCACTCTTCATTCAAGTTTTAAAATTGCCAATGGAACAGGTTGTATTATTATTAAAAACTTAGGTACGTCTATTTAAGTGTCTACAAAAACTAAGGTGCCAATAAAAGGACGGAAACCCATTGTTTGATGTCATTCTGGCATCAAGAATTCTATAAAAAAAGATTAGGGTCCGTTCCGAAGAATTGGACGGCGCGGAATACAATGAGCCCTTTGTGAGCTCGGCGCCGAACGGTCTGGCGGAGCGGCGCGGGCGCACGACTCCGTGAGGCCCCGCGCCGCCATGTCTAGGGCGCAGTCGGCAAGTCTCACTCAATTACCACTAAGGTGAAAATCGTCGGCGTCCCTTATAGTTGTTCAACTTCGCGCTTGTTTATTATAAGGGACGAAGCGTGTTAACCATTAAGTTTCGAATTTTTCATAGAATGATGCTTCATTGACAAGCCAACGCATTTGTAATTCACGTTCTGGACACGAAGATGAGCGGTGTAGAACATACATAATTGTAATTACCTACATATTATAGATGCAATTGCATAAGGGGTGTGTGCAAGCGACCTTGCAGGGCCGAGTGGTGCAGGCGCCTTTCTACTAATGCGATCAATTGCAAAATTACTTTACCATAACGCCGATCAAGTTATGTACTTATACTTTATAGAATACGTGGTGAATACGGTCTATTGATAAAATATTAAAGGACACAACACAATTATCTTATATTATGTTATAGATATAACACAGCATATTATGATATATGCATTTAGAATGAGGTAGGTGAGTGGCGGAGAATGCTTAAAATCTTGTGAATAGAGCGGAAAAAGCAACCATCATCTGAGCAAACCAGGCATTGAAAATCAACCACTTCACAATGCATAAAACGTGTTCTTCAATACTTGATAACCTAGCAATACTAACCATAACCGGCAGGCAAAGTAGCCAAGAGAGGCCGAAATCTAAATAGATGGTCTAGGTGACGCATAAATTGGAAATACCACTTACTTTACCTTCATAAAATCGTAAAAAATGCAGAGAAGCCGTTTAGATGGGGATGAGAGATTCCGATCCACATTGAGTACAAGAACTAAGGAGGATCAGGAATCAGGATGCACAATATATAATTATTAATTAGTTAATACCTACTACTGCTTTTATTTATTATCCGAATCCAGCTAATCGGTGCCACCTATTTTTGAATTAAATTGATAATTTATTAATCACAGAAATAAATACATCTTTAATAACTACCTACGCTATGTAAAAGTATTGTTTGGTTTCAACTTCAATCTTGGGCAGAGTTGTTAGTTTAATACCGTGATTTTTTATAATATATATTTTTTATACGTATCGAAACTGATAATATTAAAATTGGTATTCAGCGTTTGTATTTAAACATTTCTGAAAATGTATTTTAGAAAAAAGTGACAACTTGCGCCTGATAATATTAAACGAGCAATCATGGCGACAAAAAGTAATTCTTTAAAAGCCGCCGTTTCATGTGGCGGCGGTTTACAAAGGTCTTTTACTAATTGAACGGTTTAAAGATACGTGTTTCCTTCTAAATATGTTACTAATTGTGCGGATGTCGTCGTTTCCGTTGCCAAAAATCAACCTGGTTCCCCACATTTTTTGTATCGATTCTCGGTTCCTTATACGCCGTTAATGACTTTCAAATGTGTTCAATATACCTTTCTTTTGTAGGATGTATTGAAATAATTGGATATTATATCAGGACATTAAATACTCACAATTGTTTGTATTATTGTACATGTGGAAATATTTTAAGGGTTACATAATAATAGATAAAACCAGCACTCTTTAAGGTGTTACATTAAAATTGTTTTATTTTAATGGTCCCCTGATGTGAAGAATTAGTGCTCTAATATTACGTCAAAATTAGCCTCCAATAAAATCTTAGATTATTTTGCATTGACCTAGAATTATGAAATTCGACTTGTAACATCTCACATAGCACCCACAGGAAAAAATAATTTCTTTAATTTATTTACAACAATATATTGATGTAAATAAATAAAATAATAGAGAACATTTTTACATATACATGAGATTTCGAAGAAAATGTATAATTTCAAATAAGGTCGTAGCAAATTTGCAATGGATTGATGTCCACATTCTAAAAATAAAAATTTGATTGAATTATTAAAATAAATTTATTGTTTTCAACATTCCACTCCTACACAATGATCGGTTCATAATAATAAGTGTACGAAAGTACTTCAATTCATATACAAACTTCAAACTACTCCCCAGACTTCTTCAAATGCTGAACACAGTTTTGCACATGTTAATGCAGCAGATAGGGGATAGTTACTTATTGATATAGTATCTTCAGAATAGTCAACTTCTATCTTCCCATGCGCCATAGCTCCAACTATCAACACTATCGGCTCATCCTTTGGTACTAATTCCCTGCAGTTCTCAACAGATTTAGAACTGAATGACATTGTTATCTTTTTAACTCCAACTGGCAAATGTTGAGTAATTGGGTTTTTAATAACTTTCAGTAGTTTCATAGGACCGTCTGATGCTCTGATTGCAAACTTGTGTAGAAGTTGAACTGAAAAACATTATAGTAAAATTACTAATTTGACTTGATTTTAATAGCCAAATAAATATCAACATTTGACATGCTTGTTTATTTAAAATGTTGTAATTGATACAGTGCTACCTTGACATTGCTGAGTCTCATCATAAGTTCAGGGTATTACAGTATTTTTTATATAAAAAATGGAGCAAGAAAAGAGCATTTTTGTTTTTAATTTAACATAGATTAAAAATGTAATTTACATTAACAGTCATAGAAGATTAAATTATTTTTAAGCTAAAATATTTGTCTGTTTATACATGACCTGTAAGGGCCATGTGATAAAGTATATTTACCCATTAATCCAGCAAACCTCTTGAATGTTCGGGGTATTCTTGTTTGTGGGTTAATTTCAATCAGAACATTCTTTTCTGTATGAATATATACTTGCAGTAATCCAGCACGGTTTAGAGGAGAATCCATTAGCATAAGTAAGGACTGATGCGTAATATCAGGTCTGCATGAGCCAGGATCTCTATCATTTTTTCTTAAAATATTAGCATGATCATCACAGTTCAATAATTCAAAGCTGTTTCCATTCTGTAATAATATAATAGCGATATTAATATCCACAATAAAAGATAACGAAATTTTAATACATACACATTTTATACACTCACTTTTACTGTTTCCAACTGAGCACTTTCAAGTATAACTATTAATCGCTTTTCTTGCTTCTTTATGTGAGATGTTACTAAATGTCTAGGTATAGGATCAAACTCGAAGTCATCATTTGCCTCTGCGTGTTTCCGCTTCTTACCCATTTCTTTTGTAAACGTTTAAATAAAAGAAAAAAAATTAATGGCTTCAAGATTATTTACGTAAAGAATCTTTGACTTGAAAATTCAATGCCTTTAAAAACACGTGTGTTTATTGTGATTAACAGAATTGACGTATATGTGACATTTGACAACCACAGTACGGAATACGGATATGTCACACAGAATCGAATAACAATGATACATAAATGAAATCCTGCCTTCAATCACAACAATAATTGAACTAAAAACAGAAAATATTCTAATTATACACATTTCATTACTATTTTAGACTAGTTTTAACTATCACAGCCAATCCTTTCTTTCTAAAACTAAAATAAAAAGAAAATATATATTCTATTTATCATAAAATGGCAAAGGATCGCCTATTAGCCTGCGACCATAACTGCCAGAGTGACTGCGTCACTGCCGACTGGAAAACTAACTGAAAAAGTTTGACAGGTTAAGGAAAAATATGCATTTTATGATTTCCAGCTCGTATTACCTGCAACAATACAAAACAGGACATCACACAAATAATCTAACTACAAATTATTATATAAACATACAAATATATCACAGATTTATATTATGCTTACAAAATATATACCTAGTTACAAAATTTATTAGTCTAAGAAAATATCAACAATGTGACACAGGACACTGTCAAGTGTCATCAATCACCACAAAACAATTCAACAATTTATACTTTATCAATTACAAGAATAAAGGATTAACTCACCCTTTATTTGTTTTTCTTTATTACAGGTTTACATTTACCAATTTCCTTTATCAGCCAAATATTCCCAGTATAGTTGTTTGCTTCAAAATTGTTAGTCAGTCAACAATATAAATATGAGATATTGATTTTCGTTTAGTAGAGCCATACAGTTCTAAACGACGTTCTCATAAAAGTATTGAAATCTGTTAAAGAAACATTACGAGATGGCTAATGATAGAGAAGTCTTGCGAGAAATCTGGGATGGAAAGCTTCCAGTATGTTTCCAACTGCACCAAGATGAAATCATGGAAATTCAGCAACCAGACCCATTCTATGTAATGGTACCTCGTTTGAGTTACTTTCCTCTGGTAACTGACAAGGTAAGGATGTTCAAAATCATTAAATGTTTGTTACATTATACCATAACTAACAAATATTTTATTAAATAAATATTAATAAAAACTAATTATTTTCCATGGTTTTTTAAAATGCAATGTATGTTATAGATGAAGCGACATTTTTTAAGATATATATCACAAGAAAATGCTGACAATGAAATGTGGCTAGACTACAATGGACAACCCCTTAAATGGCATTACCCTATTGGTTTTCTGTATGATTTATACTGTGGGAATGATCCTCAGATGCCTTGGACATTAACAGTTCATTTTAGTAAATTTCCCGAAAACTGCATTCTGCACTGCCCAAATAAGTAAGCAATAAGTACAATAATATTAACATAGCAATAATATAATGATTTAAACAAATAAAAATACCTTATTATTGGATCAATTGAACTTTCATTATATCTTATGGGCTAGTTTTTTATAAATTATTGTAAAAGCCTGAATTAAACGTATTTTTTATTTATATCACATTGTTTTTCATGTTTCAGAGACATTGTGGAAGCTCACTATATGTCTACAGTTAAGGAAGCAGATGTTCTTAAACACAGAGGACAAGTTATGTCAGCTATGCAAAAGAAAGACCACAATCAGCTATGGTTAGGATTACAGAATGGTAAGTTTACATAGAGTTGGATAAAAAAGTTAACCCAATATAATTCTAAAACATCTTTAAAATACAGATAAATTTGACCAGTTTTGGGCTATAAATAGAAGGTTAATGGAGTCCCATGGAGACAATGAAGGATTCAAACATATTCCAATACGAATTTACTCAGAGGATGGAACTTGTAATCAGCGTCTTATAAATCCTAAAAATGTTGATGGAACCAGAAAGATAGTGCAGCAACTTATATCTGAACTGTATCCTGATAAGCCTGATGGTAACTCATTTAATAAAAAATTTACACAATTCTAAAAAATATTTACATAACTTCAGTTTTTATTTTTTATTGGATTTATATTACATGTCCAATATTGCCATTGAATGTTAACAGAGTTTTTTTTAACATTTTAATCATTTATATATAATTGAAAAAAGATTTTAAATTTGAACTGTTTTATTTAAGATAAGTATTTTATACTTTTATTTACATTCCAGTTAAATTGAGAACACATGGTATAAGCATCCCGTTAGATACACCTCTTCAATGGCTTTCTGAACATATGAGCTACCCGGACAACTTTCTTCATGTATGCTTATGTTAGTAAATTATGTAAACAAGTATGATTCTTATAATAAAATAATGTATGATATGATTTGAATGTGAAACATTAAAAACTTTCAATCAATTTAGCATTTCAATTAGTAAATTATACAATTTAAAATGATGATATTATTATTATCTTAAAATAGAGTCACATGCAAAAAATTAACTACATGAGCATTTTATGCTTCTACATGTGTTAACAAAAACAGAAAAGTAAAAATATTACTGTGTTACAAACAATAATTTACCTTTTATAAAGAAATTAACGAGATACAAAAGTAAAAAAACAAACTAGGATAAATACAGGTACATCAAAAGCTGGAATAATGGCCACTTATTATAAAGTAAGCTTTTTAAGCTTGTAAATTTAAAGTTATTCCATTTTTTATATAAATGTTATTACCCACATTAATGACAATTATCTCCATAGTACTTTCATATAAAAGTAGCACTTAATACATTTCTTACATAAGGTGATTTGTTAGTTTTAAGATTATTAAAAATTTGTTATCACAATTCATTCTTGACTTTATTCTTCTGTATGACATATGGAATTTGTTTGGTAAATCTCTTGCACCCATTATTGGCAAAAATAGGTTGATCTTCTGTAGGTCCATATGTTATAACTGACAGAGCATCACTGAAACATGATTGAATTAATTTATAGTTAGATTTCCTTTTAATTTAAATTGGGTTAAAACCTTTTTAATGGAAATTTAATGATGACTTAAAATGTGTTAACTACATTGTTGTTGCAATTAATACCAAGACCTAAAGGGAAAGAAATGATTGAAAACACTTACGCCATCATTTTTTCTGTAGGATGGTACATTTCATGTTCTCGAAAAACTGTTAATGCACACATTTCCACATGGTGTTGTTCTAGTGGTAAAAATGGTATATAGTGATCAATTAAATGCTGAGCTATAGTTGCTGACTTTTCAAAACCACCTTAAACATTGAATATTATTAAGTTTAAAAAGTTCTTGATTATCGCCACCCATCTCTTCAATTATGTTTCATATTTATATATTATATACCTGTACTATAAGCACTTCTTCTTATAATAGGTTCAAAATCATGAAATTCCACATCATTTCGTGTAGCACCTTGACCATACAGTTGCAATAAATTACTAGCTATTTCATTGCCTCCAGTATTTGAAATAAAAATAAAGATACTATCTCTGGAAAAACAGCACAATATACGTTTTACTATTTTTAAATTTTAATTATAGCATATTTCTAATATTTTAAAATATCCTTACTAATATTATAAATGCAAACATGATCTATCTGTTACATTTTCACTCTGAACCAACTTTGTTATAGAGATAGCCTTCGAGGTTATTCCAATAATTCAAACCTTTTATCATTTATCAAAAGAACTATATGGGACAGAACTAGTAAAAAATATTTACAAGTCTTATATCTAACCTAAAATCAATACCATCCACAGCATGATGATGATCCAACATTGGTTTAATTGCATCCAATACCAAAGGGCACATTTCATGAATTTCATCAAATATAATTAATGACTTAGGACAACTATATACAATATTTTTAACTTCATTTATCAGTCTCTTCTGCAAAAAATGATCATTTGTAATAATTATTTATAATTTTATTAATAATCCTCATTTAAGAAATATGAATAATATTACCTGTGTCTGTTCTATATTAGAACAATCAAAATCTTTTTTTCCCATAAACATCTTAACAAATTTACTATGAATGCCTTTTTCGTACAGAGATTCAGCAATCATATTAGTGGCATGATTTTTTCCTACTCCAGACCAACCATGTAAACTAATTACAAGAGCTTTTTTATTCCTATTACCATTCACCAATCCTTCTTTATGAGCACTAAGAATATTAATTAATTCATTGACTAAGGGCTGGCCAAACATTTTTTGAGAAAATAACTGTTTTAATTCTGTAATTAAAGAGATATTTATAAGATACATATTAAAATTTAAAACAGTTTTAATGATACCAGACTTACTATTCAAATCATATGGAACATAGTTATCATTGCAGCATTCCACAAAGCGACAAACAGTGTTTGATTTAATAGTCTCGAGTCCGAAGAAACAATGTGCATTATTTACAAAAAACAAAAATAGCAGAACATGATAACAATAAAACAACATTTTACAAACACATCGATTCACCGCCTGTTTTGAAAATGAGTGTACATATTATAAAATTTAAATAAAATAATTAAAGAAAAAAGCAGCAATAGCCACAACTTATTACACTTAGTTTGAGTTATTTCTAAAGTCTACACAAATAAAATTTGAAGTTATGATATCATAAATCATTATAAGTCTACTATTACGGTAAGTCGTTATTCGTTAACAAATAACAATTAAATCATGTCCAATGTAGGTACCTGAACTAAGTGACATCAGTTGTCATTTAACAACGAATAGACATAACAGATTTTATGCATACAGATAATAGTTAGTTTTAATATGATACAGAAAACTGCGAAATTTTTCCTACTTTTAAAATTTATTTTATGGGGCAAAGTGTTTGGTACTACAGACAATAAAAACACTAAGTGATTATAAAGTAAATAATATAGCACTTCAAAGTCAAAAAGATCATTTTACAATTTCAAATATTCCTCATCGTGTATATCGCTATATGAACATTTAAAAATATAAATCCGACGTGTAATTGCAAAGATTCAGCTTCAAATACTTCATAACATTTGTAATACATTTCTTTATCTTTAGAGTATAGGTATTCTGTGTCAAATTTCAAAATCAAGCTTTATCCTGTTTTAGGAAACAGAGGCAGAGTTTAAATACTCTGTTAAAAAGTGTGAAAGATCAAATCAATTTTCCTTCAATATAAAATATAAATTATAAAATAACTAGCCAAGTGCCAACCAAAATGCAAATGAGTGTATACTAAAATTTTGTATACATACTATTATATAATATACTGTTGGAAGAAGACTTATGTTTAAATGTAGCAACACCACAACTGCCTATATAAGACGAGATGTTGACAAATGACAATAGGAGCTCATTATTTCGTTAACATTTGAAGTGTGCGGAAGCTCTGCCCGAATACTTACTCATTACTAAATATTTTATATTAGCCTAAAGTTGTGAAATTTTGTATGTATTTTAGGCCGAAGGCCGAATAAATCTTTTTTTTAAGTTAATATTTGTTTGATTTATAACATCAGAAGTGGGATTCGAAGGCTGTTATAGCCGTAGAAACATTTCTGGTGCTATAGATGAAACTTAATTCTACCCTCCCACGCGGTTTAGTAATTTAATTATTCGGGCAATCTTCCATCAGTGTAATGTCAAACAACGATAAACGTAACAAACGAAGACGTCGAGGACAAACTCCTCCCAACCCAATGGAAGAGATCCTGCTCAGACTGCGCGCTTTGGAGGAGCAGTCTCGTGCGTCTGTGGAGACGCAAGCCAGTACATCAGTCGGCGCTGGCCCTAGTCGCGCTGTCGCGCTGCAAAGCGCCACACCAACAGCCGCATCGACGCTTGGGGCGCCGACTCCGCCACGCGACCACGTGGTTACGCCGCCACCAACTCCGCAGACCAGCCAGACGGGGTTATCGCAGTCCGAAGATGTGGTGACGAATGCTGCCGAGCGACTCTTGACCGCTATCAGCTGTGCCCAGGTCAGATCCAATCGATATTTTGTCTCTGATTTTGATCCGAGTGTTCATGACTTCGACACGTGGTGTGATGAGGTAGAAAGAGCGCGTATTTTGAACCATTGGGACGACAAAGAATGCCTTGCTCGCATCGGACATTGTCTGAAAGGGGAATCTCGCACCTGGCTTAGCCAATGGACAAGTGATATTCGCACATGGTCCAATTTCAAACTAGAATTAAAAGCCTTATGCCCACGCTCTGTCGATGTCGCGAATATTCTTTATGACGTTATGCGAACAGAGTCCGACAAATACTCCACATACGCCGAATATGCTCGCAGATCGCTTTTAAGGTTACGCATAGTTAAAGGTCTAAGCAACGAGTTACTTACTGCCATTATTATACGTGGAATCGCAGACCCACAAATACGCGCTATAGCTACTAACGCTAAATTATCGCCCGATTCTATAGTGGAGTTTTTGTCTAGCTTTGTGAAACCTTCTAACAATTCGAATAGAAAAATATCTACTAATTATAGTCGGTTTGATAAATTCCCTAGTAATAAAAATAATTTAAATTGCAACTTTTTAAAACGCAAATATAGCTCAAACGATTCAAAATCAATTAAGTGTTATCATTGTAAGCAATTTGGCCATAAAAGTGTAGATTGTAGTAAACGATTGAATACAACTACAAATAATAATAACGAAAGAGCAATCGCGCTACCGACAACGTCTCGTGTTGATGTGTTGAAGTGTACGTTTTGTAAAAAAGTAGGTCACTCCGAGAATATGTGTTTTGCCAAAGAACGGTCGAACTCACGAAACAATAATGGTGTTAATTTTTGTCGCGAACTTGTGGGTAGTTATAAAAATCGTGATGTAACAGCTGTCGTTATCTCGGGAATCCCGTTGGATGTTTTGATCGATAGTGGTTCGTGTGTCTCTCTAATGTCCAAAAATATCGTTAAACATTTTCCATGTCAATTAAAACCTACAAATCAATTATTACGTGGCTTAGGTGGTATGGAAGTGAAATCAGAATCATATGTAACATTGCCTGTTGAATTCCATGACTTAACAATAGAAATTGATTTTTATATTGTCGGTGATAATAATTTAAATATACCTGTAATTGTTGGCACCGACGTGTTAAATAGAAAAGGCATAACATATGTTAGAACCGGTGATTGTCAACGTATAATTCGTAGCGAACCTATTGAAAGCAATATTTTGCCAGTAAATTCAATTTGTTTGTCTGAACAAGTAAATACGTCTATGTCTGGAAAGGATAGGGAACGATTATTAGAGATTCTAGCCAAGTATTCAAAATTCTTTTTAAGTGATACCGCGATCACAACTGTAAAGGATAGTGAAATGCATATTAAACTGACAACTAATGTACCCGTGTATTATAGACCTTATAAATTATCACACGATGAAAAATTAAAAGTTCGCGAAATAGTTAAAGATTTGCTTAATAAAGGTATAATTCGTGAATCTGACTCTGAGTACGCTAGCCCGATTCTATTGGTGAAAAAGAAAGATGGTTCTGATAGGATGGTAGTGGACTACCGTGCACTGAATCGGATTACTGTTAAAATTAGACATCCCCTACCGTTGATTAACGACTACATAGACCGATTAGGTGAAGCTCGCTGGTTCAGTTCCTTAGATATGGTATCTGGGTTTCACCAACTTAGAGTTGCTGAGGAGTCTATTCATAAGACGGCATTTGTTACCCCGGAAGGCCACTACGAATATTGTAAGGTCCCCTACGGATTAGCAAATGCACCGATTTTTTACCAGAAAACCATTGCTAGGACGCTTAAATCCTTTATTGAGGCCGGACAGGTTGTAGTCTATATCGATGACGTTCTTATATTGACACAAAGCATTAACGAAAACCTTGTTTTATTAGATTCAGTAATTAAAACTTTGACAGAGGCAGGATTTTCTATCAACTTAAAGAAATGCACTTTTCTAACCAATGAAATTGAATATCTCGGTAGGATTATACGTGATGGTCAGGTTAGGCCGAGCACTTATAAAATTGACGCGTTAGTTAAATCACCACCCCCGAATAATGTCAAACAGGTGCGGCAATTTCTAGGCCTTGCTGGGTATTTTCGTAGATACATACCTAATTACGCGATTAAGACCGCGTGTATTGCAGCCCTAACTAGAAAGGGAATAAATTTTCAATGGACCGACGAACATGAAAACGCACGTCAAGAAATAATTTCTTATTTAATAAATGAACCAATTCTAGCTATATTCGACCCTGACTTAATAACCGAATTGCATACTGATGCCAGTTCAATTGGCTATGGCGGTATTCTTATGCAAATACATAAAGACGGTTGTAGGCGGGTAGTCGCTTATTTTAGTAAATTAACCGCTGGCGCCGAGTCCAAATACCACAGCTATGAGTTGGAGACCCTTGCCGTAGTAAAATCATTGCAACATTTTAGACAGTACTTAATTGGTAAATCTTTTAAAATAATCACAGATTGCAATGCGCTAAAAATGACGCAACGTAAAAAGGATCTCCAACCCAGAGTTGCAAGGTGGTGGATGTATATGCAGGATTTTGATTTCTCGCTAGAATATCGTAAGGGCACACTTATGTCGCATGTCGATTATTTAAGCAGAAACCCGGTCAATGTTGTCGATATCATTCAAAAGCCCCAAAATTGGGCTCAAGTGGCACAAGCAGGTGACGAGGAAACCATTTCTTTGTTAGAGAAATTAAATAACGGTGAATTAGATAACACGCGTTATGTAAAACGTAATGACCTCTTGTATTATAAATACGACGTCACGGGTGAGCAAGCGCGATTCTTGTGTTATGTACCAAAAGCATTTAGATTAAGCTTGTTACGCGTTTTCCACGATGAGCATGAACACATCGGTATAGACAAGACGGTTGATCTGATCCTGCGGCACTTTTGGTTCCCTGGTCTAAGACGATTTGTCGCGAAATATGTCACACACTGCGTTATTTGCATTACTCATAAACAAACTCCCCGAGCACCTTTACAACCTATATCTTCGTGGCAAAAAGATTCGGTACCATTCGACGTGATACACGCCGACGTACTCGGGCCGCTGAGAGTTAGCGATGGTCATAAATACGTACTCGTTATAATTGACGCATATACAAAATATTGTTTACTGTTCGCGTTAACACGCCAAGACAGTAGTGAGCTAAAGCGTGTAATAACTCAAATTATATCGCTGTTCGGCACTTTTAAAAAACTAGTGTGTGATAGAAGTCGTATGTTTGATAGTCACGAATTTATTAACTGGATATCTGGTTACGGTGTCGAAGTACATTTCATTACTCCCGAAATGCACCAAGAAAACGGCCAAGTTGAACGTTACTGCCGCACAGTACTTAATATGATAAGGGTTGAAGTAAATTATAATAAAAATGATTGGTCAAAAGTATTGTGGAAATTACAACTAGTATTAAATATCACTAAACATAAGACAACCCAATACTCGGCACTTAATCTTCTCATTGGCACCGATTCGACTACTCCGTTAATAAATAGCTTGATTAAAGACATAACCTACGAAGGTTCAAATCCAAATCGCGACGCGACCCGCGAATTAAAAAGGCAACGAGCTGAAGAGCTTATTCGCGACAATAGAAACAAACAAGATGCTTATGTTAATAAAAATAGAAAACCTCCTAAAAAGTATCAAGTAAATGACCTGGTTTACGTGATCAAGAATTCTCAAAGCACTGGGAAACTTGATAGTGGTATGAGGGGCCCTTATAAAGTAACGAAGGCGCTCCCTAATGATAGATACGAAGTCCAATTGTTGGCTGGTGCTTATGGCAAAACTACTCAGGTAGCTGCAACATATATGGTTTTATGGAAGGGTGAATGGACACCCGAAGCTTGTGCTGCGTTTTTTGAAGGTACTTACTTGTTGTGCATGAGTTGCTTTTTGTCTTGACTTTATTTCTTTATTGTGGCATGTAAATGTGAGACGTGCTAGTGGAAGAGACCCATGTAAAACCTGTGCGCGTGGTATTGGGTTGACCACAATGGTTTCTGGGGTGAGTCAGTTGCGCAGCTGACAACAGACCTGTGTAAATCCATGATGAATAGGTATCTGGGGTGACCTACTATAGACTGATGTAAAACCTGGTCGTAGACACGACTTTGTGCGAGGTATTCGGTTGCGTGGGAACAGACCTGTGTAAAACCTATGTAGCCTAAAATGACTTGTGTAGTTGACAAATATACAAAAATATGCCTTGTTGAGTAATAGAACAGACATGACTAGTAATGGATTTTTGTGTTTTCCTCAGAAACAAATGATGACAACGCCGAGCAGTTATCAGATGTTGTGGGTGTTGCCGGTCCATCCACAAGTACATCTTAGGGCTTCAGGGACGCAGCCCCGTCAGGAGAGGCCGTGTTGGAAGAAGACTTATGTTTAAATGTAGCAACACCACAACTGCCTATATAAGACGAGATGTTGACAATAGGAGCTCATTATTTCGTTAACATTTGAAGTGTGCGGAAGCTCTGCCCGAGTACTTACTGATTGCTAAATATTTTGTATTAGCTTAAAGTTCTAAAATTTTGTATGTATTTTAGGCCGAAGGCCGAATAAATCTTTTTTTTTAAGTTAATAATTGTTTGATTTATAACAATATTATAATTTTCGCTCTCTGAGAACATTGAAAACCTTATCACAGTTAATTCATTAACCATAAATAAATCATCAAAACACGTTGTTATCGATTTTCTGTTTCATTTCCATCTACTGAACCGTTTCTCATTCACATTCTAATAGAAAAATATACATATTACCCTGCTAAATTATAAAGCCGAAACACTACTTCATATCGATTCTAGCAGCTACCCGCATAATATCATCCACCAACTACATATCATACAATTCAACACGACGAGACATCTCGATACAGGGCACACGACAGATGGTCAAACTTCAAAGTCGTCATCGTTATATGAATTTGATTACGAGTTGCAAGGTCGGCGGGTCCTTTGACCTCAGAGGTTTCGCGAGCGACGCACTTTGGAGGCAAAGAACTCTAGCATCGAGAGGATTTTCGCGAACAAATATTATTGAACGAGATCTGACATATATTCGATAACGATTCAGTTAAGGTTGGACGAAACATTCTTCTGAAATTTCTTTTTATTTTTTCTTTTTTATCTCTAACCTAATGTTTTACCTTTTATATTATATTAATCAGACTTGATCTAAAACCTCAATAAAAAAAATAATTACATAAAATAAAATTCCTTACAACGTTTCCAATGGATGGAATATAATTAGAGTATCATCAGCTATTAATTATTAAATTCTTTTCAAACATAAAACGATACATATTTACTATAAAGGAGTCAAGTTTCAGAGATTGTTCTAACAACCATACATTTATACATACATTCAAACACTGCCAGTTAATTTCAAAATCTACTGAACATTATATGCAAGTTTCAAGACTATATATAAATCCAAAACTATAAACAACAACAAAGCTATAACATATATACAATATATAACAGTTTATCATACTAACTGTATCGAGAAATGCACCTAGCAACCAATTCTCATGCATTCTACCAATACAGGTTTGAGTTAGACACGCAATCTACGGGATGTGCCATATGATCTCGCAAGCAGATGTCCACACTTTTTATTTTATTAGCGAGGACGTCAAATTCGGGGCTCGATTAACAGAGCTACCCGTGTCCTGCGTGTTTACTAGCTCTTTTCTTTCCCGTGATAATGTTAGGATAAAAAGTATCCCATGTCTAATGTAACTGCACACATAAGGTTATTATAATAAATTAATTATTGTATGAAATAGTAACAAACTTTTGAACAAAGCTAACCGCGACCTGTGGTTTCACTCGCATAGTCTTCTTTCTCTTTTTACCGTGTCAATAAATGGTATAAGAAATATCCTGTATACATATATAAGTTATTGCGTAGAAGAGAAATATACATTATTACATCTATCCATACGTATATAGGTATACTAAATAAACTTTTACGGAGGTTTTTAGTGAGTATCAACACCTTTGCATCTCAGGTAGCTGTTTCGATATAATGCAAGCCCTTCCCAGAAACTAAATAATATAATATACAGTTTGAAATGTTACGAGTCGCCAATTCCTTAGTTAATTTTATTGATAAAGTTACCAAGTTGTACTAGACTAATTGATATATTTTTAAACTTAATAAGCTGTTGAATAAATGGACAATATTTAAAATATCTAGAAGTTGAGTCTACCTACAGATTTAACACTCAACAACGTCACAGCTAGTCAACCTCACTTCTTTAAAATGTAAGTGTAGATAAAACAACTGATTAAAAACGTTCAAGCTCTCTAAAATCTAAATACGGGGTCAAACCACCCTGCAGCGTGGACCCCTTAAAAATCTATAAATAGCCGATTTTCGATCGGCTTATCGCACTTTGGGTGGGCTGTGCCATCGCATGTCATCGTTCTACGCCCCCTTGCAACTGGATACCGAACGTGGGTAATTAAAATTTGAAAAAAAAAAGCCTTGAACCTTTGATTGAAACCATGTATGGGTTAAGGTAGTCTTTAAGTGACGTGGTAGGATGATTAGATGATTATTTGATATTTTTAAATAATTTTATTCTATGTTTCATCATCACATACAAGATGAGGTATTTAATACTAATAAGTATGTTTTTTTTAATTACATAGGAATAAGGAAACTAGCACCCAATTAAAACGACAAGCAATAAAATATTTTTTTGTAAAAATGGCTATTTATAAAGCAGTGCATGGCCAAAGTACCAGGTGAACATAAGGTCGCGAGCGGTGTAAGGACGGGCGGGTAACGACCGGGCACCGCTACGCGCCAGTTTCGGGGGTCAACGAACCGGCGCGACGGACGACGTCCTGACAACTCCTATTTCGCCATAGTGCCCTGGTACCCGATCGAAATTTACTTCATTTACATGCAAGAAGATTCTTCATATAAAATCAACTTTTTATTAATAGGTACTTAGTTCCAACTTACGATCAAATAACGATCATTTAACAGTAAATTAATTATCTAAAAAATAGTTAGTACCTATAAAAAACAAAACTAACAAACATCATTACCACGACCATTAGCAGATAAGAACAATTAATTATCATACTTATTCACACATAACAGATTACTCAGAATCAATCAACTTTAAAATCAAAACACAAATCGCTAGCTCCAAACTGGTAGGTAGGTGCCATTATTAACAATATTTATTTTTTAAGTCGTGCGACCACTGAGCATGGTAATTAGATAACGGAATACGTTTCGGGAACCTAGATTCGTCGTCAAATTATAACCGGATGCCTGTGGACGTTGGGAAGCGGTGAGAGGTTGACTCACTCTACGTGGTTAAATAATGGTTTGTTGATGGGTTTTTGGGCGGTTCGGTCGTAAGTACTTTTAGTGGTCACATTTATAATCAAATATTTTTAAACCTAGTCATTGTGGTCGCTTTTAAACTCCACGAATAATACCTTATCATAAAAAACGACATACATTAAAATACACTATTTAGGTACTCAAAGTACCTAAATACCTAATATTTGCTGTTTATATAGGCTAAAACTATGACACCATAAAATGAAATAACAAAAACGTAGAAACATTCAAGAGTATATTAAACAGTAATTTATTCAATTACAATTTTGCAGTCTCAACCGAAAAACACAAAAATACGACCTTTGATATTTAAAAATAGTTACCTACAAGTGTCTGTGAACCTATATCAATTTTAAATGTTTTACATTTATAAATACTAAATTTTAAATGTTATATTACTGTGGTTTTACGAATAT
>DWAJ01001348.1:0-23068 GCA_018238005.1 Eurema mandarina | reverse complement strand
GTGACCTAAAAATTATAATGTTCGGGTAACAGTAGTACTCATAGAAATAGTGTCCCATCATAGTTACAGTTCTTTCGTCATTAAATAAACGTTGAAGAGAAAGCCATAATAATCTATACTAATATTATAAAGAAGGAAAGTTTGTGTATTTGTTAAATTGTAAGGGGTAATCTCGGGATCTACTGAACCGATTTTAAAATTTCTTTCACCAATATAAAGCCACATTATTGCTGAGTGTCATAGGTTATATATAATAAAGTTGCAAAAATAAAAAAAGGATTATGGCCGTTATACCCAAGTATAAGTGTTATAAGTGGGCACGGGTCAGCTAGTCATTAATATAAAAACATTTGTTCTAAATATACTTTAGACTATAACAGTTTGTAATATTGATAAGGCCCTGGATATTCTGAATGGAATATAAAAGTATCTTTAAAAAATAAAACGAAGAAGACTACACAATTTGCAAATTATCGTAAGTAATTGATTAAGGAGAAGAATTCAATACGAGTGAAACCGTGCATCACAGCTAGTATATTATAACTTTGTCAACGATTTGCCTTCTTGACGGCAAAATAAATAAGTACACTTTCAACTAGATTGATGTAGTGAAAATGGCAGACTGCTTATTTAATGAAGATAAGATAATTTCCTTTGCCTAAGATGATCGATATCAGCCTCCCCTATAAATTATCACGTAATCTCAAACGGTAATTAATCAATTTAATGCGGACAGGAAAAGAGTTCGTCTGAAAGTTATTAAAATACTGACTACATACGATAGAATAAGAATATGAAGATATTCTAGATTGTATGCTAAGCATAAAGTTGAAAATATTTTTGATATACAAAAAACTATAAAACCGTTTGTATATTTACACATCAAGCAATTTATTTTTAATGGACGATAAAAAGTCACATAATCAGAGATATTAACAAATTATAAATGGAACGGACGCGACCTAAATTTTGCCAAACGTGAACGACTATTTCCAGACAACGGTGAGGTATGTCAGGTAGCTTTCAAAATAACACATCCTCTGAAACGCGCGTACATTATCTTGGATTCACATTCACGTGTGCATTAACGTTTTGGGATAGAGCATGCGTCTATTTACGGCGTACGCAAGTAGCTGTTTAGGCTGATGGATACAAGAAAAATCGGTCTTGGTGTCATGTAACAACACTATCTCACTCTTATATGACTCAAAAATACCCTTCTAGAGGAGTAAAAGAACACTGTTTCGTATGGACATAAAGCAAAATCAATTCCTGCGAGATTTCGCCCAAAATCAATTGAAGTGTCAGTCGAAAAAAGATACCATAATTGGACATTCATTCAACAATGGCTGCAGATACACAGGATTGCAGACGCGATGCAAATAACAAAAATCAATACGTCGAGCGAACGCTGTGGCCAAACCTCGCTCAAAATTAACCATCCTCACATTTTTAGCACTGTGTTGATGAAAACGCTTATATATTCACAAAAAATACTGAACACAAACGACGGAAAAACGCAATACAACAAAGAGACTGTATGGGATACACAATACGATTTACAAACACAACATGTGATACAGACTGAATTCTCAGACGGTCTCTCAGACCTAATAGACAATAGATCATCTGACATCCGTTAAGGGACGTTGACAGCTTAATAACTAAATGCAGGCTAGACAGGTACAAACTTTGCATTTGATAAGACAAACTATAGCTACAATCGTATAGCCTGTAAGCTATTGTATGGCAGCTATACGAAGCCCTTAAGTAAGTGGTTGAGAGAGTCTGCGTCTCCAAGCTGGTACTCGACTGAACCTGTTAACCTACTGTATGGCATTGAGGGCAAAAACTTCGCTTGCACCTGTTTTATATTATGTAGCATGTGCTAAAATATTCTAAATATTATAAAACTATCAGTCGGTAGGTAAATATTGAGATCCAGCTATTACAGTGATGATTCATTATATTATTAGGTTTGAAACAAGCAATAATTTCTCATTTAATGGCGATTCGGAGCGTAGATATTTATAATTTTGAAGTTGATTGCTCAATGATTTAGTTCTATTGCTTGCCAGCTAGAAAGTGAATGCATTATAAAACTAAATGGCCACGTTATTATAGTAAACTTTCTTTACTGTTATCTTTAACACGTTTCGATTTAAGCGTCCATAAATCTCCGTTCACGTCGTAATGCGTAACAGCTTTAAAAGTGCCATTGCATCAGTCACAACAAACAACCCCGTCTAGACTAGGCACTAGAAATTTATGCAGAAACTTTATCAGTGAGAAACAAAGACTATAAGGGACAACTCATTAACGTTACAAACCCTCAAGTGTGAGAAAAGCACGGCTTTAAAATATTACACGGAAACTTAACTTTAAATAGATGCTTTTCTATTCTTAAGCTCAGTTTTAATGTCTTCAGAGAACAAATGGATTATTGTTTCATACTAAGAGCTTGGAGACAATTGAATACATTTCTAGGATTGTTGTAACTAAATCATTTTATTACAATCGTTGAATAGTAGATTTGTTTAAACACTTTATATATTATGAGACAAATAGTCAGAGAAAAATCCAATGCTTAATTTCGAAAATCATCATCATCAAGAGTAATTAATGAACTGTAATACTCATTTGGTTGCTAATTAATCCTGGACGACTGAATGACTGCTCATAATAGATCTGTTACATATATGTGCTTGTCAAAATGTAATTGTACGCTGCATTCAATTCGGTTCGCAAATGAATTATTTCAAAATTTAATGTATTAATCAGAATATGTAAAATCACTATTATAAGTATTAACTTCATATTTATATAATCATAATTTTGATTTAAACTTATTTAGATTACATCAAAAATTAAAACCTTTTGGTTCTAATGAAAAGGTATTCATGGAGGTATTCAGTTAAAATAATTGACTCAAAATTATCATTCCCATTTATATTACAAAATAATCAAGTCAATACTCTCGTTGGTCCTTATAAACCCAGGAATTGGGTTAACATTTGTTATACGATTAGTCAAAATCGAAATTGCCGTGACGGAGTAAATACGCGAATACTCAAATAGTGCACCGTCGTGTTGGCAAAGATTTCAATGGACTGGAAAACTTCAGGTGCCTCGGAAACTGGTATTTAGGGCAATGGATGTAGCCTTGATAGGTAATATAGGCATACAGTACACAGTACACACAAAGGCAATTTATCGGCGCTTATAATGAACGTTAATAAAGATCTTTGTGACGTCATAATTATTAACGCGCCCCACTTTACGTTAGAAAGAATTTCTCGTTCCACAAGTTTTAAATGTATGGATTTAGATTTGCAATTACTTCGAAATTTAGCAATTAGCTGCTGGAACATTTTCACGATATTAATCTTGACAACAATTCAACCACGTTATGTATTTAAAAGTAGAGTCATTTTTAAGTTATTATAAACTATGTCGCACAGAAGCACAGTTCGCATTTCTTTGTACATGGTACCTACGTTGTTATTTTAACCAGTGCTGCTTTCACTAAGTGATCTTATCAAACCAAGTCAACGACATTGTATTTATTCGGACCAAACGGAGTATTGCGATGTACGTATCCATATTTGGTAACTTGTATAATCTGCTATCTTTATACCCAGAATACAATTTTACCTAATAATGTATGATTTTGAATGTAATACTTTCGTAATAAAAAAAAAACAAAACAGACAGAAACAGAGAAAATCTTTCTGTTTTCAAAATTAGCTAAAATTCATGTCATAAGTAAAGTAAATAATAATTTTGCTTCATTCATCCTTTTGTAACATTGCAATCAAGGTACAAATGTCGCTATATAGAGGCGCTGTAATTCTGTCCTTCTTAAATAAGCAAAAATAAGAGAGAAAGGGCCTCCTACAACATCATAAGACGCCAACGCAATGCGTGGGTCGAGTTACTATAGCTTATTATAATTTGTAATGACAAGGTATACTTCCTTAGATGTGACTCAACATCCTTTGAATATCATATCACCAAAGCAAAAATAAGTTAAGGAATTCGTAATAAATCAAAATACTGGAACTATTGAAAAACAAGAATCAATATTTCAAACGCTAATTAGACAACGTACAAAAACTGAAAAAAAAAATTCAAAAGCAAAGAAAAATGATTACAATGTGCAATACCTGCAGTATGCATGAACCAAGACTTATGAATATTCATTAATTAACTAAACGGGTGAGTTTTCTAAAGCTGAATAGTTGCGAATGGCTAACTCAAGCTAATTATGTTGCTAGAATTGCAGATAGCTTTGACGTTGCTAGGCCACTTTTAGTACAGAAGGTTTGGTTGAAGTTTTTTTTAGAATCACCTCGTTCAATGCTCCAGTTCTGATGTAACGATTTTCGTTTAGAGCCTCTGCCTGTGATTGGGCTCAGCTAAATGCATAATAGATGAGTACTATAATAAGACCGCGGAGCTTCCGGGTATTGTGATAATATTTTCGGTGATTTTCCATGGCAACCGGTTTCGAAGGGTAGTTGAACTTTTCTCCATTAATAGTTCTTAGTTACTTTCTGGACTGACTGATTGACTTGTTACTCATTTGATTTCTAAACCTAATAATAATTTGACTAAAATTATTCGTGTGTTACTACTAAAAAAATTAGGAAAAGTCGTGATCGTTCCGTGATATCTTTTTTATCTGTAAATGTTGTAATGAGAGCATCCACTAACGTATTGATCGTCCTATGACATAAATTCAGTACATAAAAATTTATGCCTTAATGGATATAGGTCACCCCATAACGGATGATGCAAAAGATAAACTTGAAACGTCGTAAATAGAATATTATGCTTACAAAAATATTTATGTTTTAACAATTTGTGATATACGGATTTGTTGAGGAATTTGGATTTAAACATGTTAAGAATAATGAGCGGCTAAGCAATTACGGCATCCGAGTCCGAAATATTAAATTTAATTTTAATTATAGTGAACTTTAGGACGGGTACGCTGAATCAGAGCTTTAATTAGAACCGGAATCGCTTTCGGACACCTCTGCAACGAATGCATAACGATTCCGCGAACGATTCACGAGTCAGTGAATCGGTGTGTTTGTTTTGCTTTATTTTTGTAAGCCGATTTGTAACACGCCTGTATTACGCCTTAATTAGAATCACCTCTTGTATTAGGAATTGTGAGAGCATTTGCTATTCTAATAAATGTTTATTCGTTAAACATTTAGAATTTTTGAAGATATTCTTCAGAGACGCATACTCTTAATGATGCTACACGATTTATAAGAAAAATAATTTGCGCCTTATCGTTTAATGATTCGTGACATTCACAATATTTTTCAATGTGATATAATAGAATGGATTTAATAATATCCTTGAGTTATTGCAATAAATTTGTATGAAGAAAAATTGAAATAACAATATTATTTATTGTACAGTAAAATTTATTCCGATGACAGAAGATAATTAAAGTAAAATTAAATAATCAAAGTATTTGATAATTATTTTTTCCTCCATAGCAGTGTATGTGAACGTTACCCCAGCATATATTTTATGATCTATCCTCAGTTCGAACCTTAAAGGTTAATAACGCTCGCGAACATATCGCACGTCCGGCACCGATGCAAATGTTATAGTCTCTCGTCACGCATTTCCACTGATCTTTAAAGCCAATGGGCATATCGCTTTAATGCGACAAAAACATCTAGTTTCACATTATGTTAAATGGCTTAAGTTTTTCATAGTTATCTATCTCTTTTTATTGTATTTGAACACCATGATAGTCTGCACACTTCTTTAGATGTTGTACAAAAAAAACTTTTTTACTCGCTTAAAGTTTGCGAAGGCGTTTTCACACAGAGTTGTTTTATTATATCAAAAGTTGATAGATGTATCCTTCATTCTTTCCTAAATAATTATATCTTTAATTTTGAACATTATATGAAGTATTTATACCATGTGATTCATTTTCGTACGATAATTTTGTAATCCTTAAAACCAAAACGGATAAGCCAGTCGATTAAATATTGATAATCACGGATTATCGTTAATTCCGACTGTTTAATCATTATTTTGGCAATGGACATACATTATAAATTCTTTTGATTGCGAAAAATTGTTAAAGAGAAAAAATATTCAAGCAATACTTTGCCCTAGTTTCATCGGTTCGACTGGTATCGCATTTACTTTGTACGAATCATAGATACTTGCTCTTTGGACTGCGTTTCCGATATAGGGATATTTCAGGAAAAATTGATTTTCTATTTGTGCATATCTGCTTCCGTATAACCTTATATTGGAGGAAGTTCGCTATATGGGTCGATGGTTAGAAGTTCTAACTTAGAACACATCGCAATAGCATTTATTTATATTTGTGCATTTAACTGCATAGAATACCTATTTAACTTTTTTTCGTAGATAAATAGTAAGTTGGTATGGTACGAATTTATGTAATACAACAACAATGTACATAAATAACATCTTGTCCCAAAATGACTACAATATTATAAAAATAAAGATTATTCCTTTTAAATTTAAGTACTTCGTTAATTAATAATTCTACAATATACGATATCGTTTCAATATCCTTTGAGTCAGATAGCAAAGGCATATAAAAGGTTATTAAAATTAATTTTTTGACAAAAAAACGAATTCACACATATTCGATGAATAAAAAAATACTGCTTTCTAAAAATTCATAAGTATAAGAAACAAACCTTTTTATTAAGTGCTTAAATTAAGAGGTCATCTTCAATAGTCGTAACGGCGTCACTCTTTATAGGAATGTCAGATACGGTTAAAAAAAATTACTTAGAATAATCTATGTTCCAAATAACATGAATAAATAGTCTGCAGGGTTTATTCATTACGATATTATATTTTTAATGCCTGTTAGGTTTATGTATATTTGGTTTATGGAATGTCCACATTAAATGTCTCTCAAAATATTACCTGAATAGCTGATATTATTTATATACATGCTTTTGATATATTTATCAGTCTTTTATAACTAAATATAGTGTCTCTAATTTTTATAAATAAATAAATAATATTGTATACAACCTACTATCTTACTTATCCAAAGATTGATAAATTGATAATAATATGTACTGGCCGTTTCATTTCTTTTTAAGGCGTATCAATACCTACTTTTTTGATAGAATAATTTAATTTAATTTTGATGTTAAATAATAAAAAAATCGCGAAATTACATAATATATACCTTGTTAAATATGCTATTGTATTTTAAAAATTATTACCGTAAAAAAACACACATTCCGGTTTTAAAATTAGATATCAAAATAGATATTATGCAAATACATTTAAAAATTCATAAATTAAACATATTGAAAAAACAATTAATATAAAGATTTTTGAAGGAGACAATAATTGGATATAAAAATATATAAACAAAACTTACTTACATACGGCAGGCAAACACGATATCACTTGGTAACACGAAGAAACAGTTATATTTTCACTTAAAAGTTATTAAATAAGGTACAGTACCAATAAATAATTAATATATAAATATTTGATAAAATGTTTCATTTATAAAGTGATGAAAATTTACAGAAAACAACTAAAGTCGCTTTGTATTCCACCCCCTCATTTCTCAGACCTCAGTTATTACCTTCCCTGCCCCTCCCAACCACAAACCTCACCGATTGCAGATCCAATGATATTCATACACAGATAACATACACAGACAGTCACCCCAGATGAGAAAAGAGTAAATAATCGAATAAATGAAAACTTATCAGTTAGTTATTAATCTTATGACTAGATATTTTTTAGAGGTAGGTACTTGTAATCGATCATTTTGATAATCAACCGTAACAGCTTAATTTTAATAATAATACAGTTTCTTTTCTGTAATGTATTCTGTAAGTGAAATAGTATTTAATCTACATTACAATACCGCCATTTTATGTGTTTTATGACATTATCGTAGAGTCAAAAGTTTATTTACTGTCAATGTCATGTGTTATTGTGATTGTGATTTGTGTTGGTATTTGTAATTTTTGTAAATGTTAACAAGTTTGTTAATAGTTTAATATATTAATTTAAAATTATTGAATCGCGTTATGACTTATTAAGCAATATAATAACATGGAAGAAGAAAGTAAGGACTGAACTCCGCATAGAGCTCCGTAGGGGTTAAGGACCTTTTTAGTTATTGCTACTTTTGTTTGTTGTAGAATTAATTCGAAAGAAGAAAAAAGCATTGAATGGCAGCAATAGACGTGCTTATGCAGAAGCCTGTAATGATTTAGCTACATTTTATTACAAGCAAGCCCGTTATGGAGATGCGCTTCAAGAGTACAAAAATGAAGCATCTATTTGCAAGGACTTGGGCTTGCGAATGGAATGGGGCACATGTAACAGGATGATAGGTGAAATGTATATGCTATTGGCAGAGTTCGATAAAGCATTAAAATATGAAGAAAAACATTTAGGTATACATTTTGTGTTTACATATTTATAAATACTAGCTTTTCTGTCCCGCGTAACCGCAACCCATGGCCAAATTAAAAAACAATAAAACAATTACACCGAACATACCTCTCCAGCCGCTAATTTAAACAAACAAATTTTTACTTTAAAAAGACTTTTTCTTTCAACATTCTCTTATTTTAATACTCAAAGTAGCCAATTATTTCATTAGAAGCAATATTACTTGTGTGTTTTTGTTGTATCCTTGTTATATAGTATGTCTTACATTCTTAAATGTTATTACAGTGGTAGCTAAAGAACTTAATAACTTAGTAGAAGAACAAAGGGCAATGGCTACATTGGGAAGAATATATCTCCTTCAAGGTCAAAGCTCTACTGATAGTGAGGAATCTAAGACATCATTAATTGCTGCTGAAAAAGCATTTATGAAAAGTTTAGTACTATGTGAAAAGTGAGTAAAAAATACATATTGCATACTTATCAGAAATAACTTTGTATAATAGAGGCAAATAAACATTTTTCTTTATAGTCTCTGATAAAATATACATATACATAGATGGTCCATGTAATTAAGGTTAATAACAAACCATTTCCCATAAAGCTATCGTGTACCAACATAGTCCTTGATATTGACAATGTAAATTGAATCACAATTAGACAATTATGCTTTATTAATAAAACTATTTTTTTATTATCACAAGAATTTCCACTAAGGAGTAACACAAAGTTTATATAATTTTTCCCATACTATATCATTCTGTATTTATGCTATTCATTGATATTTTCTTAGGCTTAGTGGCAAGATAAACAAAACTGAACTCATGGATATGAGAGCTAGATTATTACTCAATATAGGTGTTGTACAAGAACACCTAGGTCATCTCGACAAAGCCATTGATTGCATTAACAAAGCGATAACTATATGCTCAAATCAGGATTTGTATGAAGTTCTGCATAACTGTTACACAACACAAGCTTTGATGTATAGTAATAAAATGAAGGACTATGCACGGGCATTGAGTTGTTTAAATAAGGCTCTGGAAGTTGCTAGCAGATTGGAGGATAAGGTAATTAAACCTTTACTGTTGATATATCCTATAATATAACCTACATACTTTACTCTACTTATATTATAACTGAAGAAGTCTTGTCTTATGATCCATTATGTTTTTACACAATATGATTTTTTTTTACAAAAGTAGCTTAGTATTTAGACATTTTGTTAGCTAGATTTTACTGTCCTGAGTAGCAGAATTATTATAATATCATTAAAAACGTAATATTTAGCTATTAGTCCTTAAAATATTTTTAGTGATGTACAAGGTATTATACTTTAATGGTCAGAACAGTTACACAAGGATCTTTTCCCAAGACCTATTCTGATATCCTACCTGTGACCTGTGTTCCAGATTATTTATCTATTTATAATAGTCGTAGTTCACATAAAATAAATGTGGTGTCAGATATAAGATCACATACATTTTTTGTAGGTACTGAAAATGTGTGAGACACTGTCGTCCAAAGCTGACATCCTGTGTAAAATGTCTGACTATCAAAGTGCAAAGCAGGTGTTATATAAAGCCTGGAAGCTAAAGACGCCTGACGAAGAAGAGAGAGAAAACATTGAGTCTAATTTACGAGTTGGTAAGTTCTTGTCTCTTTCTAAACAAAGGTAAATTAAAATCTGTAAATATTAAAAAGCAAATTATGAAACTGAAAACTTATGGTGTAATAAAAATAGTATATTTTATTCTGCATATCATATTACTCTCTTTAACTGTGCCTAATTAATTATAGTTGCTGCAATGTGCTACACTGAAGATCTAATTGTATCTATTGATCCCACGGACCATATTGCATTCAAGAAACTGTATGAGAAACTTGGTGATGGGTCCTGTCATGTGAAAAACTATGCAGGTGCAATTGAATATTATTTGAAGATGTTAGACCATGCTGAGTTGGCTGGCGATTGTGGAAAAACTTTAATTCCAATATATGTTAGGTATGTTGAGCTTATAATTAATTATATAATTACTAAAATCTATAACTAAGCCTAAGCTAATGTTAAAGCTAAGTAAATGGTTAAAAGCCGAAATGATGGCATTAAACTTTATGTAAACAAACTAAATACACCAATTGGTAATCAAACTTTTAATTTTTTGTATTCAATTTAAATGATTTTGTTATGTTTGTATGTTTGTATGCAGTTTGTATCAAACTTACAAAGACATGGGCAGCTACAATGAGGCTCTTCAATATTATTACAAGGAATATGAACTGATAAAAGATGTGCCTAAAGAAGCATTCACAACTCTATACAATATAGCTGAAGTATCATTCTTGGCTAAGAAACCATATGAGCAAGTAGAGAAGGCCTGCCTTAATGCTAGAGATGCGGTAAGTATTAATAAACCTTTTTATCTATATATGTATATTAAAAAGGTCTGTTTAGTCTATTTATGTCTAAAATAGCAATTTTATTGTGATTATCAATTATCTATATTTTTAGCCTGTTTACTCTGGAATAGTATTTAAAGTTATAAAATATTAAAACAATGATTGGAAATTAGAATACATCAAAACAGTGTACCCACAACTTATTTTTTATTTAAAACTATATTTTCAGGCGAAGGAATGGAATAAAAGGAAATATGAAGTGAGAATTTTAAAAAGCTTACTTAAATACCAAGAAGAGTATGGTGAACTTGAAAAGATGGAAGGCACAAAGAGTGAATTGCGGAACCTAGGTTATGATGAAGATAATTTGAATGTATCGGAGGATGAAATGAGTTCAGCGGGTGGTGGGGATGAAGATACCACACATATTGGTGATGACATATGCTTAGAGGATTTGACAGGTATGTTCAGCTTTATTTAAGCATGGAAATATAGTTGTCTGCTACGCACTCACTTCAAATCAATCAGATGGGTAATGGCATTTGGTGAACTTTGAACACTTGAGTTGGCCCATGGCAAAGGCTATATAGTAGGGTTTAAACGTCTATATGTAAGTTTGTTATAACAAATATGCAATGTTTAGATGCTTGATTAGTAGCAAATTAATATTATGTAAATAAGTCGGGTTATTAAATCAATTTTTTCTCCCTTACCTACAGATTTTTTCCACTAACAATTATTTACAATTGAATTTATGAATTTTAGTGTATGCTACGTAACGGATAATTTGTAAGAATGTATATAAATTTTCAGATTTATCTGATAATAATGAAGAAGATGTTACTGAAACAAAGCGCAAGACACGAAGGAGAGGTAATGGATTTACAATTAAGAAAAATATGAAGGGGGAAACTCAACTACATGTTGTAAGTACAATTACAAAATAATATATGTACAATAATCGTAGATTGACACTAGAATCAATTTCATTTGAACCATGGCTGACTTAAATCATGCGAAATGATGTTTTTCTTTGTGTTTTAATTAAAAGTAATATTTAGAGTTCCCCTTAATCTTAATTAGGCTAATTAAATATGGTAAAATGGTATTTCTTCTTTGAGTAATAATAATAGTAATGCTGATTATATAGACCAATATTTATTTTATAAAGGAATTTCTTACATAAAAAGGAATAATTTTTTTTATGTGACATAAATTTTAAAACCGAGAACTGTATTCATAATTTTATACCATTCTCATCATAGACAACTATTACAGGCATGTATATCTGGTAACAAGTTACTAGTAGAAAGATTGCTAGCCAAAGGCCATCCAGTGAATATAAGGGATAATGCCGGCTGGTTGCCGTTACACGAAGCTTGTATACATGGACACGTAGATGTTGTAGATATGCTTATTGATCATGGAGCTAATGTTAACGATAGGGGAGGCGCTAATTGTGATGGTAAGATTATATAGGTATCATAGTTTAATAATTATTTCAATGTTCAAGAATTGTGATGAGGTCACTACATAGTATAAGACAAAGTTGCTTCATCTGGCTTCATCCCTATATATTAAATTCTTTAAAACTACGCAATCGATTCTCAAGTGGTTTTTTAATAAATTGAGTTATGCAAGTGGTAGGTTCATATGTATAATATGTGCAATCGAAGCCGGGGCGGGTCGCTAGTATTTTGATAAATGCACTTTTATAACAAATGTTTCTATCATTTTCTCTTTCACAAAACTTTTTTTCTTGGCCGTCTTGTAGCCAGAATGTTGTGTTATTCATGTTTGTTATTTTTAATAGGAATCACTCCGTTATATGACGCAGCGAGTAATGGACATTTAGAAGTAGTGCAACTGTTACTTGAAAAAGGAGCCATTCCCACATTAAAAACAGATTTTGGCGAAACACCATCACAAGTACTACACAAATGGCGGACTGGAACTATTCTTACAAAAGACGAAGAGATATTGTACAAAAACATATGTAATAAAATAAACAATATCACCGATAAGACACAAGAAATTTTAAATAGATCAAAATCAAAGACCCCAGTTAAGAAAATTGAAGATGTATCACCTCCCAGCACTTCTAAAATGAGTAGAGTTAAAAATCTAGCATCGCCTGTATTTAAACGAAGAAATATTATAGACGATGACAGCGACACTGAGATAAATTTATCTCAAAATGTAAGAAATCAGACCGCATTCCCTTCAGATGATTCGAACTCTTCAGATGAGGATAGTACAAAGCAAAATGATAATATCGCAAATGTTAGAGAATATAAAGATGCTATTTCTGCTCTTAGAAACCGAAGCTGTAATGATCTGCCCATAGTTGATGTTAAGAAAAAGAAATCGGCCTTATTAGACCCCACTGAAGTTGATGATGATTGGTTAGATGATGATTTGGGAGTCACAAACAAAAATAAAAAAAGAAAACTTAGCGACCCACTCACAACCATAGCTAAGAAAACAGTTGTCAATAGTCTGAAGGATAGCATAGATAATTTAAATAGAATAGAACCACTATCAGATAATACAATAAATAAAAACAAAACTAAAAAGTCTAGACTCAATGAAATTGTAGATATCAGTGAAAATAGTTCTGATTCAGATCAGCTACGCGATGAAAATATTAATCCCAAAAACATTGAAAGCATGAGAAGTATTATGAAGGAATTTAACAATAAACCTAAGGACACCAGAGATAGTATAAAACGTAGATGGAAAAGACAAAGTACGTTATTAAAAGCTGGTTTTCAAAGGAAAAAAGATGATCAATCAAGTAATAGTGGAAGTGATACAGAGTTTTGTGATAAACGGGATTCGAGAAGATCATTAACTCCTGTCGTGTTCAGTCGAAAGTCTTCGAATGAAAATTTCTATAGTAACGCGTCCAATGATGGGTTTAATTACGTACAAAATATAAATCCCAGGGTTGTGCAATCAATGAACGTTGTACAACCTATAAATATAGTTCAGCCTACCAAAAATGGTAGAATGCAAGCCCAAATACTTACCCCAGCAGCAGTTAAAGTTAAAGTGGAGGATAAAGTGTTATTAATATCATTGAAGTTGGACACAATGAATAAGTTGACAATCAGCTGGCTGGTTGAAGAAGTCAAATCGCGTTATTATAAGTAAGTCATTTATCAATTAAACCATAGCCATATATAAAATAAAGTATTTATATTGGAATAACTAAAACAATTTAGTGAAATTTTGAAAATATTGTTCTCATTCAGTTATATAATTTAAGCTACTTTTAAAGTGAGTGTTACACTATCAAACAGGACTTTGATATATGTATTAAATTCACAACCTAAATTTTATGTATGGGCTATTATTATTTCAGATTAACAGGTGTAAAGCCAGTATTCAGTTTAATGACATCAGACGGTGCGATATTGTCAGAAGATGATCCACTCAGTCTTGTTTTATCATCACCAGAATTAAACACATGTATAAGTAACTGGAAAGCATCACCTGCAGAGGAACGATACTTAGAGTGTTGTGATGCTTTGGGAATAAGTAAGTTATTTTACCAAGTATGTAATATCAATGACCAAGTAGCTGTAAGTCTGCTTGTAAAATGAATTAATTCCAATGAATGATCAATAGGTTGCTTATTTTTGTGTCTTTCCTTCTCTGTTGATTATTTTGAACCTGAGTCTTTAACTCAGCACACTTTCAAGCCGAGACAAGCATCAACTTGTCTAATTATACATTAAAACAAACCAATATTAAAACACTTAGGGTTCTGAAATTGTTTTAATATGCATGCTTACTTATAAATTAAATATATAAAATTACAATTATTACAGCACCATCCCAAGAAATACAGCAATCTGTGGGAAGAAGTCACACAACAAGACGTCTAGCGCTCGGAGAACAAACATTACCACCATCTCAAATACGGCCACTATTCCGAGCTTTATCACACCAAGCACACATAACAGCCATCATGATACCAAACAACAATATAGGGAATGATGGAATGAAGTATTTAACTGAGAGTCTTTGCACTTTGAAGCATTTAACCCTACTAGACCTTAGTAGAAACAACATTACGGGTGATGGAGTTAAAATACTCTTGAACTGTTTTGAAAAATCAAATAGACCAGCTTGCCAGTCACTGGAAGATATCAATTTAAGTCATAACCCGATAAATGACGATGGATTCAAGCACTTATTAAAACTGACACAGTATATACGACTAAAATCGTTAAAACTTATCAATTGTCATATTACGGAGAATGTCTTTAAAGAAGTGAATGTAAATCATATCAATTTTGATACTTTGGAAGTGATTCATATGTGTAATAATGAGTTAAAACAGCCATTTGTGAGTAATTTAGTGACTGTGTTAAATCCTAATGTGTTAAGTGAGTTAGAGTTAAATAATATTGGTGTTGAAGGCAGTGTAGTTGGTTGTATGGCGAGCTTAATGGATACGGCTAAGGAATTGCGGCTGAGACGCTTCGGGTTATCCAATTGTAAATTAGTTGATGGACAGTTTATGAGAATATTTAGGTATGTATAATGTATATGATATTTTTATGTATATACAAATTTTTATATTTCAACCATTACTAGTTTTTCTTCCATTACCAGGAATTTTTCTTATAAATTCTGTTTATATTAGGACTTCCACATTTTTTTAATAATTTGAAATATATGATAAACCCGGAGTTTCTTTACTTTTAATTTTAATATTAAATTATAAGTTAGTATGATAACTACTTTGACATTTGAATATAATAGAAAATTGTTTAAACAATTTTGTAATTACAGATCACTCGGCCGCGCGAAGAATTTGCAAAGTGTAACACTAAAAGACAATCTTCTTACATTTATAACATTAAAGAAACTCTTACAAAGACAACCACCAGTACCACAGATAAATCTTGAAGGTTGCCAGGATATATTCAAATATTCCCCAGACTCAGATTTCCAAGTGTGGTTGCCAGCTATAGACTTTGGTCGATGCATACCAGAAATAAATGTTACTCCAGTCTCAAAAACTGATGAAGAGCGAGAGAGCTTTAAACAGTTTTCTAAGACTTGGTTAAATTGTTTCAAAGGGAGAGGAGTTATTGAGCATTGTGATGGAGGTGTGACTAAGTTTACTGCAAGATGATTTATGTAATATATGCTTTGAATCATTTGCTAGGCAAATAACGGTAATAGTGCCTTACATGTATATCAGATAAATATGTCAAAATAAATGCTTCTATACTAGAAGTACATTCCAACAAAAAAATTTATTAGTTAAGAAAAGCGGTTGTATATAACGTTCCAGAATCCATGAAGTTGGTATGCAAATTGTATCACCATACTGAAATTCAAAACCTGTTTTTTTCAGCGTACTAAATTATCTTTCTGTGAAAGAGTAATTGTTCTTGACTTAATAATTTAATTTGACAAGTAATTTTTTAAGTTACTGAAGTTAAAATTAGTGGAGTGCCGTAAGGCATAAAAACGGCAAAAGCTCGGAACCCAGGGCCAGTCAATGAATCTGTGTAACAAGTGTTTGACTGCATTATTAAAACCTCAAATAAAAATGTTAAAAAAAAAAAATTGGCCGATCTCGATTACAACATTTTTTTTTTACAATTTACTGAAAAATGAAAGGCACAAGAGGGAAAAGTTGTTTTTAGTAAAGATCTTAATTTTATATGTAATAAATTATTTTTGCAGAGTAAATTCAATGTTAATTTATTAGATTTTCGAAAAAAAAAATTACAAAAGAAAATTTAACCTTAACTATATCGATTATTGTTCATTATTGTCGTCGTCGTCGATTTCGTTGATGAAGATTGTAGGTAAAGGATTAGTACAGCTATCACCATTGCATTCTAAGCAAGCTGCAGTGCAGTTTAATCCACATTTCCTGGACCCATAAGATGCTCCTCATCTTGTTTTTCATGCGCAAAAAATATTTTTTAGTAAAGATTCTGGAGCTGGTCGCTGCGTCATTGTCTGCGGTATCAACATTCCGCGTTCATTTTTCCAACCCCATTCTTCGGGTAATATAAAGAATATTATCTTCTATATATATATGAAAGGAGAAACTGACTGACTGACTGACTAACTCACATATCAACGCACAGTTTAAACTGCTACACGTAGGCACTTGAATTTTGGTAGGGACGTAGCTTAGGTACCGTAGAGGTGCACGAAAAAAAGGAATTTCCGAAATTCCCGCGGGAACGGGAATTAGCGGGAAAATCCTTTTGTATGAAAAATCTAAACCGCTTAAGTTAGACGCTTGAAATTTGGCATGCAAGTACCTTAGTAAACTTAAAGGTAATTTGCAACAGGATATTGCAAAATTCCCACGGGAACGGGAGAAAGCGGTAAAAAAAATTGTATAAACAAACTAGGAAAAAAGATTTAAAGGGAGGGAAGGGGGGGTCAAAGCTTATATGAAAGTCCACGCGGACGGAGTCGCAGGCAACAGCTAGTTAGATATATTTAAGAAGTTGATGTGTGTGTCAACTTATGGATTTTATTATGGATTCATAATACTGTTTTATTTGTTGTAATTTTGCTGCTGATAAGTAGAATAATACTTTTTTAGCACTTTGAAGGATTTAGAACCGTTTTGTCCAGTAGTTGACATGACTGACAACATGGTTTGAAAGTGAGTCTCAAAATGATAGCGATGGAGAAAATATCCAACTTACAAATTTAGTACAGCGAAAGGTAGGAGAGTATGTAGTATTTTCCTACAAAGGACAGTTATTTCAGGGGTTATTACTAACGTACCCGTGATCCCGTCATGTAGCGGTTTGGTGGAAAAAAGTGAGGTTTTAGTCGGTAAGAGTCCGACATAACCTACAGCTCAACCCCGAGGGCTGTAGGTATGCATGAGCATTTCCCCACTTTAAAAAAAAAGGGGGGTTGTTACTAATGTTACCAAAACAGCTGCTTCTATATCGGCAATGCAGAAATGTGGGAGACTGTGGAAATAGCCTCAAAAAGTGGATAAATTGGACTATGAATGGGAAGACGTTACCATATCAACGAGCCATTGAAAATGAGTCAGACCAGAAATGTGTATTCAGTCCCTGTATTAGAATTTTTATGGTTATACGGTCTCAATAAGTCAAATTAATTTACTAGTATAAAAATAAGAATTATCACTCACACAGGTGGTGAAGTTCTCTATCTCTCTATTTTGTAAATGAAACTTCCATTTCATTAATTCATTTTGTATTACATTTCTTTCTTCTTTTTGTACATCTTAATATAAACATATAGTATATACCTGTGTCAACTACTAGCATAGTTCCTTAATTTTATAAAAATGCTAATTAGTTACATTGTTACAATTCTTGTTATATTATAGAAGGAATAAAAATAACTATTAGGGGTTATAAAGTTTTCTCTAAGGTAATTTCGCATCAAAGTATGTAAGTAAACAGAATAGTAAATCACTAAGGTGTCATCTACTGGATATTTTTACTGTATGTCGATTGAGGAATATGCTACAGCCGAATAGGCTAAGGAATGCGTAACAACCTCAAATTTTTTTAAGAAAAGAAGAGTTTTTTAAGAAAAGAAATAATATTTGACTCTGTAGTGCATTGCTCGGTGATTCCTCATATTACCAGTTATGAAACTACTGTTTTGTTGTTTTTCTTACCGATAAAATGCAGTACCGTCGAGAAGTTAGAAAACGAAGCGAATTCTCGACTTCCATCCATTTTACCAAAACTCCTTAACTAACCATAATAGCAAAGCCAAATAACTGTATTAAATAAGTATACAATTATTCGTCTATAAAAAGATATTTTGATTCACATAACAAAGGTTACAGTATGGTGGAGGAGAACACCGGTTGAAGTCGGTTAAAAACCGAGAAACCAGCTTGTACGGAGAGAGTAGTCTGTGATATGGTATTATAAGGTATTATACAAATTATTGAGATACCTGATGCTGATAAAAGGTATGAAATTGTATGAAAACTCAATGTAGCCCAAGAAGTCAGAGGAAAAATAAAAAAAAGAATATCTGAAAATACCAGAACACCATACCAAAGACCTCAGTATTTCAAAGACAACACTTTGTATGTAGTTTAAGGAGATGATGTTAATCTTGGTGAAGCTTTTTAATTTTATAAGTTACTAAACAAATAAACAGCAAAAATAAATATGATAAGAGACAAAGACAATGTAACTCTGGAAAAGGATTACCACTCTGCATATTTTAAAGTCATGTCATTACTAAATACTGGACTACAGACTACTTGAAATGCAATAAACATTTGCATTCTATGTTCTTATTTTATTTAATAATATAAAATCACTTGGGTATATCACTTAATTTAAAAAATATTTTATTGATGTATACTTGATGTGGAAATATTTAAAATATCTGTGTGGACAGTACCTGCTATACCTACACCAAGGCTTCCTAAGTAGTGGCCTCCAGACATATCCAAAATATTTTCTTAAAATAATACAGGCAATCGGTGAATAGAACTATATGTCTACTTATATATTTTAAATTAGTGAACAGACCGTAAGTGGCCTCAATAGCTAAGTATCCAATTCCAGTGAACATTTCACTTTTAATTTTCTTTTTGACTGTCACTTTTGTTATGTCTTTTCCCGCTAAAAATGTCTGATGCATACAGCCCTATAGAGAGTTGGTGACCATTTGGTTGCACATTGCTGTATATTGTTAGTGTGCCAATTGGTTGCGCTGTCATGGTGTCCCGGTGAAACAATATTCATTGATTGCAGTCATTGAGACTGGAATCAATGAATGTAAGAAAAGTATTGTTGATAGTTGAATATTTGATATCGAACACATTTCTCAGGTTCTTATTTTGTCACCCATTGATTACTTAATCAAATTTTAACATTTATTTTGCATTCTAAAAACAAATTGTGTCTAGAATGCAAAAGAAAATATTTTGCAATTTTGGCTTCTAGACAAGAGTGATGTCTGTTTTATGAATCAACTGCCCAGATAACATTGAAATCCCACATTGGACAGGATTAAAATTACATAATATGCAAAACAAATCAATACAAAAAAAACCACCAACAGTATGCTAACCTAGCAAATCATCAGTTAATTTATAGAAAGTGTTTAAGATGACATTGTTTCATACTGATAAAACTCAAACTTTTCAGGCTGGCCATCATACAAACCAAAGAAAATACCTCTCTAGCAAGACAAAGCGATTGAGGAAACCCTGTTATATATTTATTTTCTATCCTACAAACGATAAATCTGAAGTAATCAACAAGAACCAAATGAACTTATTATAAATAAGTAAACCAACAATGTAAATATATGACAAGGCTACTGTGAGTACGTTTTTTCCCGTCTATCGAACAAAGCTAAGAAATATACATCAACACAATCGTCAGAAATAGGTCATTAAAAATAAATAAAATTATATTTTGTATAACTTGCAGGACAGAATTGCGAAAGCAATCAAGTTTTGTCTTAATATGAACAATCAGCAAGATATACTACAACAATACACTCACTACACCGATTACCAAAATCATTAGAGTATATTATATTCAACAACTTAAACGAGTAATATCGAACCAAGTATAATTTTATATATTTTAAGGCTTTAAAAGATTGCCTAAGGGCTACGGGGTAACACCTTACGAGTAACGAGTAACAGTAAAGTGTAAACAGCAGTGGTCTCGAACGTCAAATTGCGAAATCGGTAGAGCTGTCCACTAAAATCGGTATATTTGTACCTATTTGTTCCCAAAATCGGTATATGACAAAAAAATACAAAATTCAATTAAATTCGGATATTCGGATTCGGATTCAGGATACAGAAATAGTTAACTTACAAACTAATTACAAACACACTTAAGACTTATTAATTATTAGTAGCTTATTTAAAAAAAAAACTGCAACAAAACAGTTAAATAGACTGCCAACATAAAAATACTTACATATTAGTTTTTAGTACCATACCCGTGTTCTTTGGCCATATTCTCAGTCATTATTTCAAAGTCATAACAATTTGCATCATTGAAGAGTCGTTTAGCATGTAATAGACCAGTGATTGACTCAGTAGATAGCCTATTTCGTTGTTTTGTTTTCATAAGACTAATGCGCGAAAATATGCGTTCAACGTTTGCGGATGAATGCGGCAAAGATAAGTTATTAAAGATAAAAGTAGGTAACAAAGGAAACATTTGAGTGTCATCGCCACGCTTTAATAAACTGACTTCATCCCAAAATAGTTCTACATCATCGGACAATGTTTTGATTTTTTCACTATTTCTCAAAATGCGCCACTCTATATCAATTTCCTGGAAATCTTTGCACTGAACAATATTGGGAAATAGCCTACATATAGGAACTATCGACGCAGTTTTCCCACTTTTAACATTTGTTGGCTCAACTATGTCTAAACTTTTTAGTGGATTATTTTTCAGTGGAAACCGTGTCGTTATTTGCTTACAGGCTTCTATATAAAAATCTAGGCATCTGCATTCAAACAAATTTACTTGATCTGGTGTTATATCTGCTGAACTACTAAGTAGTGTATTAGACGCCGCAGCACCATAGTATACGGCGTCGATATACACAAAATTGCTAGGGTTTTTAAAATCAACATTTCAGTTGGCGTGCTGGCTAAATATTGTCTTTTTAAAAAGCAATCAAAAATGGTTCTTAATGTTCCAGTAATTTTGTCATATAAATTGTGAATTTTCGGGTGTTCTGCTTGCATTTCTTTATTCAAATCGTTAAATAGTGGTAATACAAAATCTAGAAATTCCAAAAATAATAATGTCGTAGGAACTTGGAGCTTCTGTAATATATGCTCTGCAGCTAAAAGTTGATCATTTTTTTAGATACTTGGTCTATGAAAAATAGTGTTAGAGCAGAAACTTGTTCCAATATTCTTTTCACTGCTGCATGGACTGATAACCAGCGTGTCTGAGAGGGGTGAAGTATTTTATGTACTTTTAAGTTACAAAACATTTGAAAATTTTTAAACTCCGCCACTCTTTTTGGACTAGAAGAAAAGTAGTTGTAAATGTCACTTACAAGATCCTCTACAAAGCGTGGCAGTTTGGTACAAGCATATGAATCGCAAAGGTGAAACGAATGGCAGGTGCATTTAAGTATAAAAATATTGGGAATTTCATGACATTGCACTTTCTTAATATTAAATATTTCTTATTCAATATTTGCTGGGATAAGTTTTGTGATGTGAAATAGGTTTGAAAAAATAATAATAGAAATCGTATAAAAATACCTAAATGATATTATATGAAATCTTATACTATTAAACGAGCAATGTTAGCGTTCTCGAAAACGTCTTTAAAGATTTCGTTGAAAATATAAACAGGTTACAAAATATAAACATAGCCAAGAATATAATCTAGCTAGGTTCCATCACTGGGAAAATTAGTTTTTGCTGTATTTTCCCGCAAAAAGATTTCCCGCTTGAAATGGTGGTTACAGTACAATAAATTCGTCATCAATATATATGTTTCAATAGACCAATGGTTAATGTGTCAGACTGTTGTGTATAGTATGAAACCGTTATTGTTATTTTGGGTCGTGGTTCAAATCCCAGCCACATATAGTTTTATTGTCGCCGCTCAGTTTTTGGCCGATTTCTCCGAAACCGGAAGACTTAGGGATTCGATTAGATTAGTGATAGATAGCTCTCACCGGCACCCGTCTTCTCGTATCCATTCGAAGCGTGTACGTCTAGCGGCCGCTCCTCTATCGATTGGAGAACCTTTTTTGAGATATCTTAGAGCCGACGTGACTTAGAGTCATTTTAATACTTTTATTTTTTAGAGTAGAATATTTTTGAACTCTGATGAAAGTTTTATAAGAATCGCTTGAACCATTTAAAAGTTATAAACCCAAATAGGGCGTTGGAGCTGCTTGAAATTCGGTTTTTCCTTTTTAAAATCGAAATTTGAGAAAGTGCTGTGTGGCCGAGTGCTTTCATGTAAGCAACATTCTAATGCCTATTAAAAAAACATAGATTTCGGTTCCTAAAGCTTATAGCCGAGGCCTATTAACCCGACAAATTATGATTTTTGACTTAAAACTCAGTATGTCTTTGCATTTCCAAGTTTGAGTGATTTAAAATATTTTGAATACATCACTAACTTTTACTCTAATTACACTATTCGTCTATATTAATAAAACTGACCAGAGTTCATGATATAATCTATATAAA
>DWAJ01001347.1:0-23069 GCA_018238005.1 Eurema mandarina | reverse complement strand
CGCGCGCGCAGGCCCAGCCACGGCGGCCGGGGCAGGGGTGACGCTGGCCCCCGGGCACCGCCCGCGCGCTGGATCGCGGCCAGGCGACGCAGCATCACTTCTAGACCGTCTGTATATGAATAAATAAAATATGGACTTTGAAATAAGATTTTTTAACATTGTTAAAAACGAAGAGTTGTTCAATTCCGTGTATATGCTTTTTAACCAGTTTTTTTTTCCAAAAAATTATCACATTATTAAATTTCTTTAAATTTTAGGTATTTACTTACTACTTGTAGTAGGAAGAGTAAAACTAAATTTTCTAAATTGTTATTATCTAAAATGTTACTCGTGTACATCTATACCACTTGTATACGAGTACACGTAATAGAATGTGTGCACGCACCGCAGTCGGCGAGCACGTTGGCCATGCGGTAGGTCTGCTCGTCGTCGACGGCCTCGGCGTTGGTCTGGCTGAGCGTCTCCACGAACTCCTCGGTGGCGTCGCCCAGCAGCCCGCGCATGCGGTACACCACGCGCATCGCGTCCACGCTCTCGCCCGACGTGCACCACACCTGGACCACACACGACACCGTTCTTGCAATGCTTTTGTCAAACTTTCATAGGTATATTTCCATGCTTATATTTAGCGTCTCGCTTATAACATTAGCTTGTAGAAAAGCAACATAGTTTTATATTTTATAGCCTTTCCTCACATATCAATCTTTTGATGAAAACCGATAAAAAAAATCCATTTTTCACTCTGTTTTCGAATTTGATCCTACTCAAACAAAACATAGCTCATCGCGACCCACCTTCTTATAGACATCCTTGACGGGCAGGTCAAGCGACATGATCTTGTTGCAGACGAGCAGCTCCATGCCGTTGTCGTCCTCGAGCAGCGCCACCAGCTCGCAGTCCGTGCAGATCTTGTTCTTGACGTCGCGCATGAGCGGGCCCATGCCCGGCTCCAGCGACGAGTACGGGTTGCCTAACATGCGACCCTGCAATTTATATTTATTTTATACATGTAAGACAATTACGGCTGTACATTTTTTTACATAGTTCATAGAGTAGTAATAATAATGAGTAGTGATTAATGTAAACTTTCTACATATATACAATGAGGATGTACACATGATTAAGTCAAGAGCAGGAAACCTGCAAATTGATAAAAAAATGGTATCAACCTTTAACTAGTGTCATTTTACTTAAGCACTGACGTGGGGGCTTCAGTGGCCCGTATTTAAAAATATATTTGTTTATGATTCTAGTGGTTTAACTTGTCCTGATCTTTAATAATTTCATAGAAGTATATTCTAATAAAAAATTAGATTTTAATTTAAATTTGCACTGTGTACAATACCAGTAGTTAAACTACATTTAACATTATTTTGGCAGAAATTATTTGAGATCAGAAATTATATTAATAAATATATATCTTGTATACAAGAAGCCAATTTATTAATAAAATCCTTGAATAGGGTGCATCAAACCGCAATTAATATTTTAAACAATCTATAGTAGTTCCTCATCTTCTATTAGATTTCTTAACTGATAACGACAAATAGCGATGGAATCAATATTAGCGTATATTGGTTGGTAACTTTTTTAATTCGGTTCGCTGCGGATTTCTATACCTATGCAGGCCAACCTTGCGATTTTATAAGAACTAAATTACTATATAATATATAGATAGTTATATGTTTTAGAACATTACTACACCCGGTTAAAAGAATTCTAGTAATTAAATCGGCTTCTTGTTTGTTAAAAAATATGTGAAGCACCAAATTTAACAATTTATAATCTGTGCAAACTTTCTTCAGGAATTAAAGGCAAACATGCGTTTAGTGGGGTCTGAGGAGCCCTCAAAAAACTTTGTAACGAATTCACTCACCGTAAGTTTGCGCCACCTCATGTTTGGCATCTTTAACGGCCTGTTAGTGACTATACTTGCAGCTACTAAAAACTGCACGTGAAGGAATAATTGAATGTTATTACTTTTGCTAGGCTCTAGCGGCCCCCACGTCATCAGTTAAAAGGTTAAAGTTAAATTTTTTTTTAAAAGTAAAATTTTCAGTGATAATTTAATGATTAATTTATTAATAGCATGCTTTACTAGTGAATGAGTGAATGATATTAATGAATGAAGAAAATGTAACTATTTATGATATTTTTAGATACAGATTATATTTACTAAATAAGTATATTACCTGCAAAAAGTCTTCTTGCTGTGGGTCTTTCTCCAAAGTGAGAAAGAACTCGCCGACGTCGTTCTCTTCCGGGTATATGATGGAGCAGAGCCGCTCGAAGATGAACACGGGCGTGCGGTAGTCGTGTAAGGGATACTTCTGTACCGTTTCGATGCATACTGCCATAAATTCCGCCGTTTCTGCTTCGGTGCCTACAATTAGTAATAATCATTTTATAAGTGAAGCGAAATAATGTAATATTATATTATTTAAATATTACATATGAAAACTTATTTAGTTTATTTATTTATTTATTTATTAACACTTTGTTACAATGTATACAATTAAAATAATATTTGATACAATGTATGTAACAGGCGACCTTATCACTTAAGAGTGATCTCTTCCAGGCAACCCATAGTAAAGAGAGTAAAAAGAAAAGAACAAAGGTAAATCAGACGGCGATAGGCAATAACATATTGTATAGAATATAAACTAATTATACATACAAAATATAAAATCTTACATACATACATAGATGGATACATACATATAAGCATTTAGTTGAGTTATATAATAATAATATATAGGTATACTAGTTATTAATACATAGATACAAATAGAGTTCTAATTTGAGTTGAAAGCAATAGTCAGATAATGTTCATGAACAGAATTTTTAAAGGAATTAAGAGTAGAAGCTTTCCTAATACTTGAAGGCAACGAGTTCCATAGATTTACAACGGATACAGCAAAAGAATTATGATAGAATTTAGTTTTAGAAGGAGGAATACTTAAAATAAGTCGTTCAGAAGAGCGGAACGAATAGCTTTCACAGGTGAGAAATTGAAACATTTTTTTAAGATAAGGAGGAGAATTAGGATAAAAAAGAATACGATACAGCAAATGTAAGTAGTGAGCATTCCTACGCAATCGTATTGGCAGCCATTTTAGTTTCTTACGGTATGCTGAGACCCGATCAAACTTACGCAGCCCGAAAATGAAACGTATGGCGACATTTTGGAGACGTTCTAACTTATCTATCTGTTCTACACTTAGATCAGGAAAGCATACATCAGCGGAGTCGAAAATAGGTAAGAGTAGTGACTGTGCTAGCATTATTAGTCTTAATAGGTAGAAATTTTTTCAAACGCCGCAATGAACTATATGTCGCAAATATTTTGCGACCAATTTCTTGGATGTGACAATTCCATGACAACGTGTGGTCAAGGTATACACCTAAATTCTTTACGGTTTTGCTAACGGGTATCATAGTTTTGTTAATGCGAATTTGCGGTAGAATACCCCAGTCTATCTCTGAGATCATATACGGACTTCCAATTATTATAAGTATATATAATGCATGTTTATACATATACATAGAAACCTTTCTCTTGAATCACTCTATCTGATAGAAAATCGCATGAAAATCGCGTAGTTTTAAATATGCATACATAGAGACAGACAAAAGAAAGTGACTTTGTTTTATACTATGTAATGATACATGTATGACGTCATTTGTATTTTTGTTATCTTAAGTGAATAAACAATGAACGAGGTCGATAACTTTTGACCTTATATTTTTATCTTAAAGATTTCATTAATCAATATTTGTACAGCTGATTAATTATCTGTTTAACGAGTATTGTACGAACTTAGGAAAAACGCTTAACACTATATCTAGGTCTGAGATATCCAGACAAATACGTGTTAATTAAACCCTGTTAACTATATAATCAGTAAAGCCTGTAAAACAAATATATGATTAAACGAACAAGTATTTTCTTGTAACTTAAACTTCACTACATCTCAATTTTACACTGCAATAAAAACATCGTTTGCATTATCGTAGTTGTTAGTACGGACTAACAAAGAGATAAAGGTAGGCGCTAACCACTTTCCCATCTCGACGTGTGCTATCTCGAATTCGATCGTCTCCACACCACCTTTCTAGACGTCCGCGTCGCGTCGCACTAACTTTGTTGTTTCCTATTATCTCATTCAATAATTACATCCATTAACCGTACAGTTCCGCACCCATTGCTGTTTCTTATTGATCTCCTAACAAAGCGTCTCACGGTTTTCACTCAACGAAAGTGCTAGGTGCTTGTGAAATTGTATCGGGATGCCTCTAAAATTGTCGACACATGGCTCGATTATTGATCGTTTAAATCGATCAAGATTACCTATTGTTCGATAAAACGATCTTAGCTCTTAATGTTGTTTCAAACAGAATAGTGAGCAAAATTGAAACATTGTATGGCTTTGTAAATGAATTACGATGTACAATAAATATTACACAAACAAGCAAAAAATATGTCGTTTCGTAATACAAGCTTTAAGTAAAGCTTCACACATGATTAAGTTATTTGATATTGTTGACATTACAATCAACCAAGCATTATCAATTCATAATTCAAAACTCCGAGTTCACTTTATTCATATTAAATTAAATCATAATATATTGTATAAATAAGTACTCAACTAGGCTTATTTAAATAATAAAAAATTCTCTACTTTCATTTTCCATACAGCCAGCCTACATGATTTTATTTCACGTGCAACAACCTACAATAAATATCCCATACATGGCACGACGGAACTCGTTCGTTCCCAGACATGAAGAATTCACACTATTCAATAGACGTTACCGATTTATTTGCGTTGCTATTGGTGCTCGGAGCTTGTTATTCAGGCTTTATTGTCTGCCTGTCGTTCCCAGAACCTAGCTGTATGAGATTCTGCGCGCTTCACATGCTAAGCTTACGGGTCGTTCGCGCACATCAAAATAAACGCGAGATATTAGACCTGTTATTTACTATGTAATATGTATACTATAGACATTTAAAAAAAAGTATTACGACTAAACTGTTTGTGTAGATAGACTACTATACAAACTGAATTCCACGTAATAAACATAAAAGAGCAGTCAGCAGTATAAATTTGATTAAAGATATCACAGTACAATCGATACTACTACACCTCGATATTACCAAATTAATCAACACCGTGCAAAGGATTTCATATCGCGGCTTACATTATCAAGCTAAATAAAAATAGACTCGTCAAATTTGAATTACCAATATATTACATTATAATATACGACTACATAAAATACAAAACACGCTAGAAAGCATCGCGTGTGTCTGCAGTTCCGCTACCATATGAAAGATTCATGTTTACTTCGACTAGCTGTACCTTGTTCGTCGTTTCTTGATAGAAAACTTCCTGCTTCAAAGGTTTAAATTAAAAATAAAATCTGTCATCGGTATATTCCGTATGTATGATAATAATATTTAATCATTTAAATTTATGATGTACGCGTTCTTCACTACTACTTAAAGGGGGTGTAATTTTGACTACTTAATGATAAAATATAGTCGTGTCTAATATCTAATCTAATAATAGAGAATTGATGTGTTGTTTTAATGGTTTTTGCCGTGTAAGAAAAGCATGTAGAATAATGTAGTAATAATGTTAAACTACTTATCCGATATTTCTTAATAACAAACAAACATGCAAAATAAGCTAAAATATTCATACGCATTACTAGGAGAGCAGAAATTGTAAGAAGGTAGAGGAACCAAAACAATATTGACATCGCTTGACACGACTAACGAATTCTTTAGAGTTTATTTTAACGCTAATGCTGCATTACCATTTTAAAACAAAGAACTGAAATATTAGTAAGCGCATCTCGAAGCGGAGTCATTCGAATAAAACAGGAAGAGGTATGTTGACGAAGATTTATGCGATGCACGCGTCCCTTCGAAACGAGAGCTCTTAACGCGACGCACCGCTATGTGGTTAAGATATTCTTAGAGTTTTTAATATTTTTATATGAAAAATATGGTCTTTTATTTCAAAAGTTAACTTAACAATTATTAAATTATTTATCCATTTTTATACATCTGTCTTAATAAGAATCCTTTATCGTTTAAATATTAGTTTTAAAAACTTAACTTATTTGTATAAAATACAAACAAGGTATTAAAGAACAGAACATACTATTCTCATATTCTTGTTTTAAAGCTATCGACTTTTATCAGCGCCTGGTAAATATACTATAGCAAAGACACATTCATGCGACCCATTCGCTCATAGAGCGAACAACTATGGTTCGTGCAATTATTTTTACTTAGAAACTACAATGTATGACTAAAACTGTTCAATATTCCTGTGTGCAAATAGCCAGGAGGCAGGAATGAGTAATGATTTAATGTTCGGTGCAATGACCCCGCCCACGCCTTGTTAGGCCGAGCTTTGTCATCTTGGCGAATTGCATACATTATGTGTTCGTTTTCAAAACCAAAAATTACGTCTGTTATCGATGTTGTTGAACTAAGCTGAGTAATATAAAATTATTTGTGTTTTTTTAAGTCAAAAGTATATTTATTCAATTAGGCTAACAAGCTTAGTAACACTTTTGAATCCAAGAATCCAAGAAGAATAAAATGTGTTAGTAAATTTATAAGCATAATTTATACGTCTAAAGTGTATTTTTTTATTTATTCTTATAGTAATTACCTATATATTCCCTGTACAATTGTGAAATAATTGTATTAATCTCAAAGCATTATTTTTCGTCATCAACCAAAAGCCCCCAATCATATAAATCTTCAGAGACTTATCGCGCGCATGTAATTTTGCTCAATCGAAACTGTAGGCGCAAATAAATTTGTCCAACCTTTCTTTTCGAAGATTTTCCACATTAACCATGTATATAAAGCAAGTAGAGTTCACACGGAAATAGGTTTCACTTTTGCATTATAAATGACGTCAGGGTTTACAGATGGTAACATAATTTGTGTAAGTTCCGACGTGTGCAGGTGATATATGCATGCGTCGATTTATCATCAAGGTTGCCATTTGGAACGAATTTAATCTTTCAGCTGTAGCTTCGATATACGTGACATTATTGGACCTAATAAAAGAAAGTGACAAAACTGTGGTGAGTAATCTTGAGAGAAAATGTATTTGGACATCACTTCTTTATTTGGTTAAAAAAAACATTTAGAATATATTCTAAACGAGTCGCAGAAAGTTGAACGACTATCGCAATAATCCGCGAAGGTAATACCAATTGCCTTAGTCAATTTCGAATAATGATAATCTCTCCATAAAGTTGGCAAGTTTAATCAGTGCGTTACAAACGGTATTAGCATAATGAAAGTTAGCCATTATACATGGGAGTGGTCCGGGTTCAAGGAAATAACATCCCGATAATTCATGGACTTTCACGCGCCGGAATCCTAGTTGATGATAACTTGCATTGCACCTAGGGCCGCCACATATAGCAAATATTATAGTAATAATAACTTATAAATCTTGCAATAGTCTTGAATAATTAAACATCTGAGGACCCTTTCGAGTAAGAAGTTTTGGTTTTCCTAAAGAGTCATTAGTTTTTAATATTAATTTTGAGGTGTATTTTGCATATTTCTTTGGACTGCCTAAAGGGGCTTTGAGGGCTTTAGGTCCTTGTTTAAAAGAGCAATCATTCTTCATTATTTGACTACTTATAACAAATAGGTTCTTTTCTATAATATTTCAAATAATATTATAAATTGATATACACAAAATTTCAATATACGTTCCAAACGTAAAACGTTCACTACACAACTTTTAAGCTATTATTAAGATTAGTTTCGATTTCAAAAGCTATTAACGACTGCATTTCTCATCCTTAGATTCACTAAACATAATGGCTATTTCTATGCAAAGCTTTCTCGATTATTAAATTGATTGTTAATAACTTATGTTGGCTCAATTTTTTTACTGAAACATGATAATTTAAATAGCTTTATAGCTACTTTCTTTCTCAAAAATATAAATGCAATATAGTATTAATTAATAAATACGAAAATGTCTTATTACCGCTCGTTATTGGGTTTGTACATATTTTGTCCATATATCAACTCGAAGCAAGTCGTACCTACTATTAAAGATATTTTCATATACGAGAAAGAAGATACTGTTACATCAATAATAAATCTTGACTAGACTTGGTTAGTCATTTTGTAGGAACATACACAGCGCTAGAAGGCATGATATAAACGACTCGACTAAATAATTCTATGCTATGCAAGAAACAATTTCTCATACAAGCCTCGCTTAATGCGTTTAGCGGTTAGCGGAGTTTTACCCATATATCATCTACCATTTATAGCTTACAAGTGTATTAAATAACCTACTATCTAAACTCTTCATCTTATCAGATTATTTGTTGCGTCAAAATTTTTATTTAGATAAATGAAGCTCTTCAATAAAGCTTTTTAAAACAATTTATTTATTATTTTCAAAATTAATAAATAATAATAATAACTTCAAAATTAATAATAAAAACTTTTTGGGAAAATCGATTGCATAATAAATACTTAAGAAAACACGTCCGGCCCGCTCAGCTGTCGGATTGCAACTGAAGATTATGGAGTGTAGTACTATGACATAAATAACGGAGCTTAGCCGGCTTCGGTTGTATACAGTATGATTGCAACTTACAATATACATACCAAGTTCTTATTTGACCCAATTAAGAAGTTTATGATAACGAATAAATAAATATAATATTTAACATTCACTGCATACATGTTTTATAATTAATCAACAACATTAATTATGCACAACTTTATATTTTGTTTGACAATCATGGCGATTGCGACATGTACCTAATAGTCTACAGCAACGACATCTTTAACGAGTTCAGAGAGGTTGTTAAAGAATATTATTAACATTTAAACATTTAAGATATACATTAAATCACAATTTTAAAAATATTACAATAGGAGTTCTATGTTAAATTCCCACCGAGTAGTAAATGCTAAAACAAACATACGCAGTCATGTTGACACCGTTGTTTCTGAGGTGGCCACGTTGCTCCGTCTGCGTCCGAACACCACCCAGAGAAGGAAGATGGCCGCCGCGAGGTAGTGAGCCCATTCTGGTATCGACAGATCGACAGCGGCCGTGGTGCATCTGTTCGAAACGGTCGCTTTGAAGTATCCGTACGTGCGGTCTTCAGCGAACGTTTCATGTGGCAGTACCCAAGTTGTATAAATAACGTTAAAATGGTTTAATTTATTGTTACCAAATTGAATTTTATGACGTGCTTCATTCTAAGTCATTTTAAGTGTCAAGTAGACGAAATTATTATACCGGTATTATGTCATTTAGCTTTTTCTTAAAACGTTTTTTATAATAATTATATTTTTGACGGTTGATATGATATAAGTTTGACATGTTTATTAATTCTTAAAACATAAAGAAAAAACAAAACGGAATCAAACGGGTAAACCCGAGCGATTCATCATAATGTAAAATGTAACATTAATGCCATGTTTAAATAAAAATCTAATCGATACTTAAAAAGATTTATACACAAGTATTAAAATATTATTGTTTATATTCTAAAGCATCCTGTATATGAGCGACACGTAATAAGTAGAGGGGCCGCCATTCAATTTACGGTCAAGCGAATATCGGTTATGTAACAGACTCTCGCACTCTTCCTGACGTTTATTTATTGGCCGAGGTTAGAAATGCACCAAGCGTCTAAATTATTATAATTATAGTACCCCTCGGGAACTTATGTCTTAAATTTCATTTCTCGCACATTACATTATGATTGTAATAGATTTGTGGTTTGTGGGTTGCGTCAATAAAAGTCCAAAAATATTTTATGAATCGCATATTATGTCGAAAATTTGAAAAAAGTAATTGGCTGTTATGACGTAAAATAGTATTATTATTCAGAAATAATTAGAATTAATAAGTTTAAAAATATGTTTATGAACATTAAGCGACAAATAGGAAAAAAGAAAACACGGAAACATATTAACTCTAAGGTCGACGATTGCGTAAAGTCCCTCTGTCTATTAGAATATTTCCTCTCGACGGTTCCGCGTTATGAAATTGTTCTACTTTTACCGCAGTGTTAGAGACTGTGCTTTATGAAACAAATGAATCGATAAAGCAATTTAATAAAATTACATTTTAGTTTTTAGCACAAAGCCTTATTCTCAGCATGATCTAGAGTTCATACTGGGTTTAAGATCTGACAAACAAGAAACATATAATTCATTTTAATATGAAAATAAATCAACTCGTACGTCAGTACGATTTATTTTCGAGTTGAGTTATTTGACAATAATACAACATTAAAAAGCATTTATGGCTAACGCTTCTGCGTAAAAATCGGCACAAAACTGTAATATCATTAAAGCTAACGTTGTCAGGTAAACACTACAAGAATGAACTAATATTGAATTAGAGAAAAACTACGCTTTCTATGCAAACTCGTTATATAAAATACTGTTAACGAGATAGCTGGGCGTCAATGTTAGTGGCCTTCTTAGGTCAGTATTTGAGTGCTAAGATCAGAGTCACGACATGTGATGGTTTTCACTCGGATTATGAAGATTATTTGTCCATAATTAGCAACCAACTAGCGAGATGGGCACGGCGTGGGCTTACTGAGAATAACATTCACTTATTTTTAGTAAGAACATAGGGCGTAGAAGGTAAATTTATAAATTAATGAAACGTTGTTTTACTTTCGCATTGAAAGTTCATATTTTTATTATCTAGATTCTAGAGATACATATATTCCCCGGCCAATGCGGGGCTGTTATGTCAGCCTATATGTTCAAAATACAAAAGTTTTTTTTTAACTACACTATAAGATGTTTTTAAGTTAGTCAAGTAAGAACTAGAAAACTAACTGAGTAGCGTTACTTGTATTTTTTACGTGATCGTATTGTTTTTTAAAACAGTCAACTTACTTGGCACACAACCTACATGCCTTAAATGTAACGAAACAAAATCCGTTAAACATTTCAGTTTTATTTGCATCTTTATAGTTCTTCCAAGGAGAATTTACACATGAATGCAAATGTGTAAGTAATATTCACCGCGTTTATGTTTAGTATTATAGTTTTATTATGTAAATGTAAGCTTAGATATCACGTGTCGTTATAACGGTTAGCACTTTTCACATTTCCCACGAACTTACCGAAGAATTAATCTGAATCAAGGATTAGTAATTTTTAAATATGTAACCTCTATTATTCAACAAACGTTAGTTTTAAAACTAACACGATCAATGACTATTAAAGATTTTCAAACGAGATTTAATAAATCTTTCTGCATTATTATTTGAATTGCTAGAGCAGTAAATTATTGAAATACACTAGCTTATGCCATTAAACTAACAATATATAATATCTTGTAGACACACTGACAAAATATTTTTATGACAATCTCAATTAATTATCTTTTTCATTTATAAATTATCGTGTTTTGACATTAAAATTAATTTGAAACATTCTTCACAGATTGACAAATTAACGAGACCATTAAAGTGAGAGAAAGACGAATGAAATTATAATTTGTTAAATTATATTTGCTTTTAAATTATGACTTTTTATTATAGAATATATGTCGCGTAAGTTGCTTTATTATGAGAATATTCTCATCAAAATATATATTTTGCTTGGAAGCGTTCGTCTCGCATATATGTATAAACAATGTGTAATATAATATCTAAGTATGTATACAGAGTTTCTCATAGTACATATAGTATTTACACAAGTGTAGTTAGATATCGACCCATAAATAAATGGAATACTTGAGTAGTCTATGTTTGCTCGCCAAATAGTTGATTTTTTAATATTTACAAAGTCTCACCGAACTTTTAGAAATCGCCTACAGACCAGCTTCTATATTCAAGTAAGCATATTTGCCTTGCTTTTGTTAAATATGACGATAACTGTAATTTTGAATACTTAAATTTGTACCTTTAATTTATAATCGGACATCTTGAAATATTACTATGTATTATCAACTTCGGTGACAGCATTACTATAAAATTAGAATAGAAAGATCATAAAAATTATTGAGATTCAATCTTTCCGGCAGTCATTACCATGCTAAACGGCAAAATTTATGTCTCAAAATGAAATTTATTAACAAAATACATATGATAAAATTCAAAACAAGAAAATTTCTGATGTTTGGAATGCGTGTGTTTTCGCAAAAACAAAAACATGACATCTACGACAGGCCATAGCCATAAAAATAGTGAATTGATGATAAGATCACCACAGGAGACATTAAAACATAGAAAGTGGAATTATAAGCGAAATAAAAATTTAGTTTTGCGATAACCCACATAGCGATCACGTACGAGACCTCGCTAGTTCTAGTTTGGATGTTTGCCTATTAAAACGGCACCGTGACATTTTTATCTATACATAGTTTATTTGGACTAGATTATTTTTTAACAATCTTTATTAAATTACACATTTTATTACGGAAATCTATACAAATATAAAGCCGAGTAGTTTATTTATTTAAACGCCCTAAACGAGTTCAAGAAGATTTTTTAATACTCTTCTAAAAAACTATTACGCTAAAGTTCAGTCAAAACTATAACAACTATATGAAAATATACGATCATACAGTAGGTACGCTAAAGTAAAAAAAGTTTATAACGTTAATTATTTTCAAATCATCTCAACTTTAATCATATAAATAAGTAACGAGGACGTAATCATCTCATTGTATGTTATTATCAAAACTATGTAAATTTTGTTTAAAGAATATGATGTCTTAAATAATCATCATAAAAACAGCAAGAAAGGGTTTATAAAAAAGAACCGTTTACAGTCTTCCAAACCTTAAATTGAATGTACTTGTACAAATTTTAAGGCTATTTACGATTCGAAAACAGTAGTTAATCTCGATAATGGGCTATATTCTTCAAAGTGTCTGAAACGTGGAGTAATAAAATAAAATGTGTAATGGATACCGATGTTTTGGATGGTAATAATAATAAACCTGTAACTTAAGCACAATGGGCGGTTCGTATTACTCAAAATTACACGCATTTACAATAAACCCAGGATATTAAAGTTCAGGATTGAAAAATTACCTCACACATTTCGGTACTCACAATCTATCACTCCGTTGGCCTTAAAACGAATTAATATCGAAGCGGTATCTTTGAATGTGCAGTTATTGACAGAATCATTAAACAAAATTTCGCCACGAGAGACGCAATAAATAAAAAATGCATTTATTTGAAGGTCATATAAGGTCTTCGGCGGTACATATATCTTAATAACGGGTATGTCAACCCTTATTTAAGAAATTCTTATTATCTTTGTCCTTTAATATAAAATATGATATGAGATATATTTTTGATATAAGATTGTATTTAAATTTACAACAAGCCCTTTATTGAACCTTCCTCCTAAAGGTACTGCAAATATATCAAAACGTCTCGGTCTCAGAGTTTATGACTCCAAGAAAGTGGAGAGAAACGTAACCTAGACAAACCTATTATTGTAATTATTGAGAACTAAGCGATAACTGTCAACAATGATATATAAAAATTACTTGTAATCGTTTACAGTCACTTAGCAATTCATTTTAATGCTATAATAATTAATAATATATAATTAACTATTTAGAGCAAGTATTATTAATTGGGAACAGTTAAATTAATCGATGTTGAGATACGCGTGTTCAGATAGTGTTTATAAAAAAGAATTCTGAGAAAGCTCACGTGTGTCAATCTCGTTCCATTCAAATTCATTGTTCTTTTGACAAGTTTCACGAACAAAAGTATAATTAACTGTTACATATCAGTATGAAGATACGCACGCACGATTAGTTCCACCTATCGATTACGAGCAAAAAAGCCTTCGGGATCGACATTAGAAAACCGTAGCAATTAAAGTTTCTCAACACCATTGAAAGAACGCAACGCTTCCACGTGAAGACAATGTGAATCGACTCTATTGAAATTTGTCTCCCCTTATTTATTTTACGATTAATACGATGTCCATATAGTTTTAATTTCATTATTACGTATTGTAAAACGGCAAAGAAGTTATTAATGTATACTAATAAAAAGCACTCACGGGGCAAAATCTAAAAATATTATTTAAAACTAGACATAAAAAGTTGAGGCACTACAATTATACAAAAACAGTAAAGTAGCATTAACCGTACATTTTATTAATACTTCAATTAACTCATTATGCAAATTTCTAACAACTGTTTTTACGAAATTTATAATTTCGCGATTACTTTCGCGTGAAATTTCTTAGACGTGTGTAATTAATATAATCATAAGTAATCTTAATTGATTCCACGAAACAGCGAAGCCGACAAATAAGTGTGGTTATGCAAATAGCTCAACGGAATTAATCCTCTTTTCGCATGCAAAAACTTGTCCCAAATATTCACATGCCTAATGAGACTTTTATCTATCAATCAGTGTTAAGACAACCAGAAAATTGACATTGACGTACAGCGACCATAGAGTTTCTATGTTGAAAGGAAACAGATTATTGTATTAGTTCCATTAAAACTTTTAAAAGGCGGTCTTCTTTTCAGTATAAGCGCTAAGATTGATCGGTTTACCGCTGTTTAAAAAAAAGAATTAACATGTGACATGTATAGAGGGAAAGTTTAAGCCTTTTAATATTTATATGAACCGAGTTATCATAATGTGTGTAACGTTTCTCGAAGATAATGATTTTTTATTATTCATAATACCCATAACATTTGTGTAATGGTTTTAAAATGTCGTATAATTTTGGTATTTAAAATTTATTAAGCCAACAGAAAGTACAGCTTTTGTCGTAAGTGGTCATTACTACAAATACTATTTTGAATAATACTGTTTATAGAGAGGAAGAACTTGCTTAATTTTGCTAAACATTCTCACTATAATTTGCATAAGTGATTATTATTTTTATGTTGGTTACAAAATTGGTTGACGATTAAAAATAGGATTTTTATACTTTCTGTCTTAAGTGGTATTAATGAGTTTTGGGAAATGCAAAAAATGTGCTACTTCGTTACTCACTTCCTTAATCTAAGCCTTTAGTACGCCATTAACACTAATAAATTTTAGGCTACTACATACATATTTCAATATGTATGTACCCGTTACATATCTTGTTTGTCTATTTATAATTAAATCGACATTTCTCTACTACTCACGAAATAGTATATAGATATTATGTTTAAAACTACAATATATATTCTAATGCTTCGTTTGCGATCTTGAATTTTGCAGTAAAATTGCATTATTTACTCTCGACGTTGACGCACGGTTATAAATCAGATAAACATCTCTAAATTATTATCCGTAACCACAATCAATCTTACGAATTACTTACTTGTATACTTAATTCGCTATTAATTTTAATTAACTAGTTAGAATTAACGGTCACGATAAATGTAGTAGCATTTATATTAATTATGACTAGGTATATTAATCAAAATAAGCTTTTTAGACGGTGGTACCGTGAGATATTTTTAAATAACATACAACTTGGCTCTTTTTTTAACCAGTATAAATAATAACAGCATTTTGTATTTTAGTTTGTTGTTTTGGAAGAATAAAGGAATATTACTTTACTGTGAAATCCATACTAATATTATAAATGGCAAAGTCCCTCTGTCTGTCTGTCTGTCTTTCCATCACGCTAAAACTACTGAATCGATTAGAACGAAATTTGGTACAAAGGTAGTCTAGAGCCTGGGGAAGGACATAGGCTACTTTTTGAAAAAGGGGCTATAAGGGAGGAAGGGGGGGGGGGGTCAAAGTTTATATGAAAGCCCACGCGGACGGACGGACGGACGGAGTCGCGGGCAACAGCTAGTATATTACAAATTCATCTATCAATTTAAAAAGTCACTCTTCTCACAATGAAGCACACGCTTTAAATATTATCGTAAACAAGACGAAATGCGTATCATTGACTTACAATTAGCAAAAAAATAAAGCCTCATATAAACGTGTAGTACTCAACCCGGTAGTGCTTTAGATGTATTGATAGCGATAATTTCTCTCGAACTTTAGATCCTATCAGTTGTTTAAAATGGCAGGGATCGTGTATCAAGATGAGTGTCAATCATGCTTTTCACTTAACGGAGGCATCGATATGTCAATTTTCTTTAAAGCGCGATTGTTTTTGAAATGAATTAACTTTTAAGAGCATTAGAGGGTTTGACTTTGATTTTAATTGAGGCAGTGTAGTGGCAGACATTGAATTGAGAGACACCATTTTGATATAGGTATGTATACGTCATAATATGTAGAATGTAGCACCCTTTCATATTGCCTTCTTTGACAGCAAAAGGTTTTTTTAACGTAGAAAGCGTTCGAGGATTTATACAAAGTGAAATACAATAATCACAAGATAGACTTGCAGTTATGAACACGTTATTTTAATTGAGCTTTTCATATTTGTACGACAATAACTATCCATACTTATTTGGAAAACGAAAATTATTGTTCAATCATTAAATTTATATGAACTTTACTGCAGATTGGCTCTTCCTATTAATCGCCTGCAATTAAAATGATCAAAGAAAGAAACTTAACTAACTATAAACGGTATTGTCACCACGTACTTAAATTGACGATCATTTATAATTAATGATTTATTTATATTATAAACTTTCTAAAATTAAACCATAAAAATTGCAGTCTTGACATCATGTTGCTTATTAACGAAACTAAATAATAAAGAAACTGATATTGTTTTGATCAATTTTAATTATTATGCACGACGGGAACTAAAAATTTTAAGAAGTCTATCAGAATTCATAAGGTTATATTAGATACATTAAAATCAGATCCTCCACACGACTACACCTTACTCATTAGCTACGCTCTTAAGATTGAGACTATAATGTTAAAACTATAATTCATATGTGTAATAAAAACATTCTAAAATTAACGACTGCGTCCTTATTTTCGATGCGCTTTTTGACAACATATAAGAGTTCCTTCATATCAAAGAATATCTCAGTGGATCAAACGAAAAAATACAATTAATCATTTCGTTAAAAGAAAAATGTAAGTGTCTGATCTTTCACTACTAATATACATAAAGGAATAAATATAACCATTTTATTTAATATTGCTGAAGCTTTATCATCTGAGCTTTCAACGCTTCCACACTTGAGCCCGTCGAATGATTTATGTCCAATTGTACTGTTAAAAATTCCATTTATAACGACTGCCATTAATGCGCCAAAATTCTGAATCACGCTTATGACAATCCAGAACTTAACGTATATAAACAAGGTCCTGTCCTGTCTGGACAATTAGTGGTTTGATCGGTTAAGGATTCTTTTACTTAAGAAGGATGTTGTATATCTACATTACTAGAAATACGGTAGCTAGAAAGAAACCTTAATATATTTTAGGCGTCTTGTTTAAAGAGCTATTCAACATAACCACAGCAAGTATCCGCATTTAATGTATATAATAAAGATGCCAGAATCTCGTTTAGTTATATACTTAGTTATCTAGAGAAGCATCATGCAAATCTTAGATACGCGTTATATATTTTATTAGAACTGCATTTTAATCGCTACTAAAGAATTTACAAACAAGATATTTGCATTCTTATTAGATATAGTACGTATAGTCGTGTAGTTCGAAGTAAGTAAGTATTCAAAGTAAAGGCTATCGAAAGATTCTAGATTATAATCTCTGGTAAAAATATTTCTCTTTACTCATTTTAGAAGAAGATTCACATTTTCTTTTGAAATTCATAATAGGTTATAATAACCGTATTTTAGTAGAACGTAGAACTGTTTTAGCGGTTTTGAACTACTTTATATTATGCAAAACTCAAACAACAATGATGAGTGAAATTTTTTGTAATGAATTCGCATATCATTTAGCACGCGGTTCTCAGTATTTTAGTTCTAAATAGTTATTTTGAGAAGTAAGCAAGGTTCATTCATATCATTTTTAAGTCTTTTATAGCTAACCAACGTATTAAGCTATTTCTCAATACCAAGTAAATCCACTCACGTAACACGATACATATGGAACGATTAAAGTATACGACCTTTAAAAAGCAAGACCTTTCAGTCTTCAAGGTCTTCAAGATTCGTAATTTTTGGCTCACCGATACGAAACAGGTTTATAGGCTCTATTAACATTTTCGTAACTTATTAAGTTACGTCGATTCAACCTTGTCCTAATTGCTTGTTACCAGACATCCCTTTACTTAATATTTTTAACTGATGTGTGTTTCAAAAACGACCATTTTTAGTTGGTACATATATATTTTACTTTTACAAAATACGAATTATTTATTTTGTTTCTATTTTAATGTATAAAAATAGTCTGTAGTAAAAGTTATTATTAAACAACGCTGGCGTAAAAGTGATGCATATTTAATTTAAAAATAAATATAATTAAGTATAAAAATACCTTCTCTTTTTTAAAATTTTTATACCTAATTATATTCATCATTTCGTACCGTCATTTTTAATGAGCTTTTTTTAATTCTGCTGAAATATGCAACGCGATGAATTCTTAATTTTTTGCACCTACTTATTAAATTAGCGTGATGTTTGAGCTCTTGTATTTTAATTAATCAGCCAATATGTGTGTTAATAAATAAGATGTTCGTGTTTAAAATTCGTTACCATTTTAACGTCAATTACAACTTTGTTCTGCTTATAATAAGTTTAGTACAAATGCCACATGAAACGTTGAACATAGAGATGAATAAATGTAAATAGGATTACTGTGACCCTTTGTTAACGATCGATGCCTATCAAACATAATTATAAATCAATTGTGTAATCGCTCACAGTAGTAGAATAAGTTATAAATATCACGGAATCGCGAAGGGTTTTTAGGTCGCAGTTCGTTTACCTTTTGTGTTCATGGATTTTGATTTTGTAACCCTGTATACGTTGCCGTGTCGTCATAGGGACCATATAACATTGATATTGATTATATTATTGGGATACTCCACATATATGATAGGTTCAAATTACATATACAGATCTAACAAAGGATCACACTAATCATATCTTTAATAAAAAATAAAATAATAAATTTTAGTGAAATAATTACTTTCGCGTATAGCACTCGTTAGCGAGCGCCCGTCCACTCTGCCGGGACACATGTAGGGCGAATCGAACTCCGATGAACGCGAGAATCACCAACATAGTTGTTATCACTTCACTGTCTTATCACTAACACGTACAACAGTCCAACGCTGTGTTCTGTTTTTCATTCAGTCAGTACGTCACCGTAACTTTGTATCAATATAGATCGATCACGTAGAACAATAATCTTAAACGGTTAGCTCAATTATTAATTAGTAATGTCTTATAGTGAATATTAAAGTGCGTAGATGTTGTGTTTAGTTTAGTATTTTTCCGTAATGAGCCGGCTCGGGGGTTAAGGAAGTGGCGCGGAAGTCCGTCGAGAGCGAAAGTGCGCGCGCGTCGCACGCTTCACGGTACAAGACTGAGCGCCGACGCGCCCCGTACAACCCGCCGCGTTATCCAACTAGATTCAATTTACATACGCCGCATTGACATCGACATTACATACCGGCACAACACCACAACAGCTGGGAATGTGAAGAGCGAGGTTATTAGTTACTAGCTCCCGTGCCCACTTCGTTGGGCATAATGTTTACAATCCTTTTTTATATAGCCTATGACACGCAGCAATAATGTGGCTTTCTATTGGTGAAAGAATTTTTACCCCTTACAATTTAACAAACACACAAACTTTATTTCTTTATAATATTAGTTTAGATTAACAAGTATGAACCTAAGTCTACTTATTAGACAGAGTCGGGATCTATAAATCTAATTATCAGCTTGAACTCATTACAATGTAGTGTCTCCGCAACGATGCATCTTCATTCGATCGAAATTATTCTACGGCATATTAATTTATTACGCATTAAAAATATTTAATATTAGAGGTTAATTTAAGCCGAATTATTTTCGCTATTCAAATTTTAAGTTGTACATAATTATAAGCGGAACTCTACATAACGTAAAGTTATGAAAAACCCTAATTCATTCTTCTTAAACCAGAAATTGGATTTTTATCCTTTACTTTTATCCTTTCCTTTACTTTATTATTGTCATTAAAATTAGATTAGACAATTATAAGATTGCTTTTCTCGGTATTGCTACTACACGAAAACTACCATGGACAAAACAGTAAGGCGCGGAGATAATAAAAAAAAATTACAAATAAGAATGTAACAGGCTCCTGAAAAACGTTCTTTACTTTCTCAGGAGCCTGTGTAAATTTTATGTAAATCACTTTATTATAAAAATTAAATTATTGTCATCATTATTATCTCTTTATAAACCATATAAAGGTAATAATAATGACGTTGTACTCAATATCTGTATTTAAACTTGACTCGGTATTGTTAACATTTCAGTGTCATTCAAACCTCTAATTAACATAGTCGTCAAAATATTTCTAGCGCTAGTGACAACTCCATGTGTAAATAATAAAACGGTGCTTAACTAGTGAAACATATTTAGTAGCCTTAACCTGTACGATGTTTTTATATTTAAAATGCATTCCGAGTGTTGTAGATTATAAAATTAGTTTATTTGAAAAGAAAAATCAATTTATAAGGAAAAACGATTAGTCTTTTTTTTCAAGTTTCCAAACAGGTAAATAACGAGACTTACGACTCCGCCTGTTACCAGGCTGTATTTCATGAACCGTCATAGTCACATACATAGTTAAAATAAACATAATTTTATCGCATATATAATTATTATTTATCTCTACTTATACAGTTTAAGACGACGCGACCCAGTACCCAGATTGTTTTAAATAAGCGCACCATATGAAACCAATGACCTACATGTTATTACCAAAAAAACGATAATATAAAAAAAATCAATCAATTCTACATCGGAAACGATCTGAATTCCGTCATAGTTGAATAAATATTATTTAGATAGATAAACACATAAATATTAAAATTTGTATAAAAATGTCACAATTGAACACGTCAATAGACGCCTCTATATTAACCGCTAAAGTTAGTTCTAAAACAAACACTCTCGATCTGAGAAAGCTGAATTTACGAACAAAATACGGTATAAAACTTTTAATTACTTGTCGTCCTAATGACGATGTGCCTATAAAACTATATCAGTACTTTCTAATAAATATTAATCTTCACGCACCTTTGACACCAATTAGCGTGTTGTTTATTTAAGGTCAATAAAGTGTTGATAGCTGTCGATACAATTAAGAAGAAAAAGTTGACACGTTCTACGAGTAATACTTAAATATTTTATACGTTATAAAATATTGATTAAATTAGGCAATCAAATACATGGCTGTATAGCGTTGATATCAATAGCATATAACTATTAACCAGTAAATATACGTAATAATCTAAACGATTAATAACTTGTCTCATTAATTATTTATTGAACTTACTTACTATATTTCAATATCACCTATCGGAAGTGATAGCATTTCGTTCGGAAGCGTAGGAAGATTGATCAGCGTTATCTTCCTAGTGTTAGATGACGTTAAATATCATTGGCTTAAGAAATAATATATGAGTGAAAAGTGATCATCTGAAGGCTCTTAATGACGCTACGCCGCTCACACAACATTGATACAGGTACTAATTATCAAAATCGCATTCATACATTCTTAACAAGAAAATTCATTTCAATTTTAGACTTATAAAATTTTGTCAGTAATTAAAACTTTTATACGGGCATCGTTAAAAAGAAATTGGATGCTTGTCGCATAAACATCGCGAATTAAGCTTTAAAGTAGAGCAGGATTCAACTTTCTGTTTCCAAAACTTGATTGTTTGTATATAAATCGATACCGACCGCCTCTCACTTTGTTACATTTAGAGAAAATATAATTATCCATACTCGAACCAGACCAGATACCGGTAAGACTGCTTCGTTTTAAAAGGATCGACCAATTATAAGAATAAAATTACATTTTTACAAGAACGAAAGTTTTATTGAGGGACGCTGTACTGATAACCGGGTAATTTAATGGTGTATGGTTATCTCTTGGAGAACGAGAAAATATGCTAACAACTTTTGTTGTTATAAGTGTAACTGGGTTTTTATTTATTACGAAAAATATATATTGTTAAAAGTTAATTTCACACTTTTCACTTTGATCTAATAAACACATGACAAAACAATATACGAAAGAATCGAAATTCGAAACTATAAGTTCTATATATAATCCATTATATGACTTTGACCTCTATAAAAATAATCTGAACTTAGAACTATTATTAATTAATTTCGTAAATTGATTACAATCACGAATACACATATACACGATACATCGTGTTTATTATTTCTACGCATGTGGTTGTTAAGCTGAAACTGTGTCTGTTACGTGTTAATAATATAATTCATATCGATTACAGAATTAGCAGAGACAATGAAATATGCTGGTGTCGTGTTACCAAGTTAGTTATTTTTAATCTTATTAACGTTGTTCTATTGTAAAGGTATATACTGATAATGTTCTTTCATTTCACAGTAATCTACGAATGCTCTAAGTATTTGCAAAACACTCGAAGTCATTATATAACGAAATCATGAAACTATGAGCTGTAATCGCCGCGTGCAACTACCCACATATAAGGAATTACGCAACTAAATCCAACTCAGTCATTCTTACGAGTAAATCTTATACAGCTCTATAACTTCCTACATTTACTGACCTACTAACATTAAATAGAAGTGAAGTGTTCGTCGTTAAAATCTCTATAGATTTGAAGATTTTATCAAATATGCATTAGAAAATAAAATGCTCGGAAAAGAACAATAGTCTCAAATGAGTTAAAAGCAATGTCTCTTTTCAACTGTAGCTTTATAATAATTCATTTCAAATTCTTAGCGTTGACAGGTTATTGTCCTCTCTATAGTGGATGTTTCGATAATAATCAGCAGCCCAACCACCGAAATTGATCCGCTTTCGATTTACGAGTTCAACTCGATTTCGATTCTGATTCTGTCTCGATCATAATGCGCACCCCCGAACAAAATCAGGATCATGATCAAAATCCACTTGAG
>DWAJ01001346.1:0-23077 GCA_018238005.1 Eurema mandarina | reverse complement strand
ATTTCGAATATATATATATTACTAGCATTTGCTTGTGACTTTACCTGTATTCATGGGGTACTTTTATACTTTTTCAGCGTCGTTTTTTGTCGTAGTTGGGTTTTAGTTTTTTTACTTTATCTTGTTATAAATGTTATCGAGTAAACGATTATAGTTAGTATAGGAGTGATAAAGAACACATACCCTTTAGTTCTGCTAACATATGAAAAGATGGATATTGCATGACTAATATTCGGGGATGTTTGCCCTTCTCCGTAAATGCAAATACATGGGATCTGTGACCTAAACAAAAATATATAACTGCTTAAGATTTTTAATGATGCAGGTATCAAAATTAAAAAATAAAAATATTAGTTTACTTAGTTGTTTTTTTGGTTAAAAGATTTGTTGAGCGAACATTTGTAATGTTTATAAACTTTTTACTTTTTATAAAAATGTTATCACCTGCAATAACATCTACTCCATCGCCTGTTTCTGGGCTGTTCGCAACATACACGAACTCTCCTTGGGTCTTAAAGTTGAAGAAGATGATGTTTACATCATGAGAAACAGCAAACACGTCGTGTCCGACGAAAGCCATGAAATCCAGGCGCTGTGGTATCGCCCATCTATCGATTTATTTATTAAAGTATCTAGATCATTCATTATCAAAACTTTAGCAAACATATTTTTTCTGATACTATGGCATTTTGTAAAAGTGTCGTTTCAAACCTGACTCTCTTATTATTTCACTTTTTGGATAGTAAGATGAAGACATACGGACAGACGTAAATCACGAAACTTTAAAATAGGTATCAATTACCCACCTTGGTTTTGGTTGTAATTTTAGTGGTTCATGAATTTTAGATTCTCTGGGAGTTTCTTCTGCCATTGGGAATAAATTTACTTAATTCTGTTACAAATATGATGAAAATAATTATTCACCTAGCTTAAACAAATATTTGGCTTGAATAATAAAATGACCGTTGCTAAGCAAATAACAATTATTGCTAAATCCATTTTCCAAAAAATAGTATGTTATAACACATAGTAAATCTTACTTAAGAAATAAATATTCTATAATTATAAATTTTTACAAATAATTAATAATTATTACATTATTTTCTATAATAATTACGTTTGCCTTTTAAATATTTTTAGTCTTAGCATTAGCTGTCAAATGTCGAAAAGACATATCAGTTGACAATGACATCTGTCAATTGTCGAAATTATTGTGATGGCCGATGGGGACGATGGGTTTTAATCAGTGAACGAAAATAATAACGAAATAAATATTAATGTGAATAGAAATGTTTTCCTTTAACAAATCTGTGCTTATTTCCTATCCTGTTTTAAAATGAAAACAAATTAGTGAAGCAACACTATAACATGTAAGTCCATCCAATTAGGTTTTTCTGTGTGATGTTTATCAAATTTATATGACACACAAAGGGCTTGAAGTGTTATTGTAATGGTATTTATGTTTGTAGGGAGAACTTTACCGGGTCGTTCGATCCGGTGGCGGAGAGATGGAACGCGACTATAGATTTTGGGAACATTACCATGGACAGGAACTTCGCCCTTTTGCTTGTATCTCTAATATCGAGTGTACTATGGATAGTTTATATAAGTTACTACAACAGTCGCGTTCTTGGGTTCATCTTAACGAGGTTGATCAATAGATTTTACTTTCAAGATGAAAATTTCAAAATTGGTGAGTTGTATTCAAATACTATACATAAAAAATAGATATTTACTAGATGTAGCTAGTAGGTATTTAAAGATGTCAAGGGCAATATATTTATGTTTTACAATATTAACATTTAAATATTCTGTTCATATTCTTGTTTACTATGTTCTCAAAAAATATGACTTATCTACAAGTGCTTTTTATTGTAAACTATTTTTATTCATCATGAGTTAATGTTTTCATAATTATAATTATTAAATAAACTTAACTTTTAATACTTTAAATATAATTAATACAATAAGTGCTCATATATGAAGTTACAGAGTTTGTCTAAATGCGAGCTTCTCTGCAGGTATTGGTGGAATTTTTGTTTAAGAATTTCTAAGAAATGATATTTAATATAACATATAGCAGACTGAAACTGCAACTTGAATTAAAACCAATATGTGTTATACACATTGTATAAATTACCTTTAAAAAACAACAGCAAGAGAAACCATACAAGTTAAAGCTTGTCTCTATAAATTGAATTGATAAATAAAAAGCTATTTATACTAATAAGAAAATTTTGCTTATATTGTGTTACCATGTAATGAAAACTTGTTTTGATAACATTCAGAATGCTATATAAGTGTCTGGGTCTTAACTCTCTTCCAGCCAAGTTTGGCATAGAGATGTAAATGAAAAATGGACACTTACTTTCACATAATATATTTTGAATAACTATTTTGTGATGGATATGTCACCGGAAAATAACATAACAAGAACAGGAAATTTATAAACGTTCGTAGGATTCTAAACGAAAAATAAATTGTATTATTTTACGACCACATTTTCGCAAATTTATCAATTTGCGACGTCTCGTGGTAAATTTATCAACTAATAAATATCCATTCATAAGGTTCTAAATGATTCGACCAATCACAGACGAGCTTTTAATTTTACGCTTTTTTAAAATACGGAAAATAACACACTGCTTTGGTTGATGTTGACAGTTATTAAACCAATCAGAGCGCACAGGGCGTTTGGTTATTGGCTATTGCTTACTTATTATTTTACGCGTGAGTTCGCTAAGTTTATAAATTTGCGAAAATGTGGTCGTAAACAATACAATTTATCTCCCGTTTAGAATCCTACAAAGGTTTATAAATTTCCTAGGAAATTTATAAATTTGCTGTTCTTGTTATCTTCCGGTGACAGATACATGTTACATAACAATTTGTTTTTTTTTGGCATAGTAATTAGTAATCTAATTTGATTTCAAAATTATTTCATGACTAGATAGCTAGTTGTTGTTAACTATGTTTGTGCTTATACATTTTCCAAAAGGTGGTCTAATTTTAAGCTAGTCAATCTTGTTAATGAGACAATTGTTCCTTCACTATGTTATTTTTTTTTATGGAAGTTTACGGCATGGCCCAGTTTGAAGTGACCTCCAACCTTATTAGTATCCAATCAATAGATAATGCTACATGTCAGTTTGTTTTCCTGTAATTATATCTGTATCATAATTATTATTCAATAAGCAAAAGAAAAACTTTTTTGATGTAGTACTTGAGACGATTGTTTTTCGATTTCAGGTTCATTTACACTTAATGCTCTCTCTGGTAAAATTATGTTTCGAGATATTGTTTATATTAATTATGACTACACCTTACGTATTCAAGATGGCTACCTAATATTTAGGTGGTGGCGTTCGTACGTACCAAAAGATGTTTCTGAAGGTAAAGATGATTAACTAGATGATTAACTTATTTTTTATAACAATAAATGCAGAGTTAGTATAAATGTATGTTTTTTTTACAGATTTATCACATTCCGATACTCGCTTGTCTATAATGTTAAATGGATTTGAACTACATTTCTATAATCGCTGTGAACTCTATCATGAACTTGAAAAGATATTCGGATTAGATCCAGTTATAAAACAGCCTCATGACGACGATTCTACCGATCAAGACAAAGCTATGAACGATGCCAATGAAAAGAGACGGCGTGCTCAAGATACTGTTAGATCAGAAGCAGCCATGGCCCGAACGTGGCGAGATCTCATACCAGTCATTAAAATAGACGTGTGCACTGGTCGCGTTGTGTTTGGCAATCGCTTAGTCCCGACAACATTATCCATTAGTGTGGAAGAAGCACACTTAATGTACAGTACCAAACCCCCAGCATCTAGTTTAGATCATCTCATGCATTTCGTCAAAGCCAAAGCTGAAAATTGTAAAGTCATGTTGGCCCCTAGTCCTAATTACACTGCTATGGTGGACGAACCGCCCAGGTATATGGGTGAAGGATTTGTCATCATGAGCTCAAACTACATCGAAGTCTATTTCTACATGGACGAACCTGGTCTAGTTCCCGAGGAACCAGTTTTACTACAATTGGCTAATGGTGATATTGTAGAATCAGCACCGCCTATTTGGGGAGTCGATATAAAGTGCGGTAAAGGAACAGATTTTAGTTACGGTCCGTGGGCGGATCGTCAAAGAGATCACTTGTTTAAATTTTTCTTTCCACCAAACTATAAGAACTTAGAAATCACCCCTCAACCGAAACCAGGTGATAGAAGACAAATGCAATCGTTTGATATTCGCCTTTCGACTCTTAACGAAGCTACGATCGATATTTTGTTTACAAAAAATAAGGAGACAAATGCAGTACATATCAATATTGGTGCTGGATCTTACTTAGAGGTGACTTTGCCTTGGATTGTGCTACAAGATGGATATACAACGAAAATAACCGGTCAACTGCTACATTTAGAAGCTACAACGAGTCTTCAGTACAGAAGTTTAGCTGAAAGTGAAACATTAGAGTATACTGTTAAATGCCATTATCCATTAGTTTGGAATCATCATCAATGTTGGCAACTTTCCTTAACAGGGTGCAAAGCAACAGCCCACTTTGTTTACACCCATATCGACTTTTTCCAGGATTTGACAAACGACTGGGCTAGTAAAGCGCGTCCAGACATTCTTCACTTTGTGCCATATACGTGGAAAATATCGTTACTGCTCAAAGAGTGTGAAGTCGTAACAGTTAGCAATCAATACAACTGGATCGATTGCAGCTCAACTAATCAAGAAAATAACCACGTAGCATTTTGCGGAGATTTGTTGGACGTGTCATTTGACTTGCCATTTGTCGATTTTCTACCAGATGTTATACCTTTGAAAATTTGGGTGCAAGGTGAAGCTGTGGATATGAGTCTGTATCTCCCGGAAGTTAATACATCGAGATTGCTTCTCTTATCAATTGATAAGAATATGAAGTTGGTGCCAAGCAGATTAAGAGCCTCTAAATGGCGAAGAAAATGTGTTAAATCACAAGGGTGGGTCGACTGTTGGTCTGTTCCGATAGTTGCGTTAAGTGTTCGATACAACTACCATCCGATTCCACCTCTTGGCCCAGAGCCTCAAGCTGACATTACTACACCTGAAAAAGAGGAAATACTTCTCTCGCCTATGAGAATACCAAGAATGCGGAAACAGCCACAAATAAACTGGGGTATGGATGGCAACAATTTTGATAGGACGACATTACCTCCGGATAAAGTGAGCGTAGAGTTAGAAGTCGGTCCATCTGTACTTTTAGCCTATGGAACTATCATAACAAGTTTTATGAACTTATTAGAAAATATATTTGGAGAAGATCAAACATTTACGGACATGCAAAAAGCACCTTCCACTGGTACGTATTACTGGGCTAGTGAGAACACTACAAAGTTAAACGACAGAAGCAGCATTAACCAACATTCTGAAATATCCATAGACGATTCGTCTGACTCGAGTAAAGGCCCGTTCGACCCGCGTAAATGCAGACCTTTAGACGTCTCTGTATCGATAATTATTCATGATATTCAAGCACATATGGTGAAAAATTGTAGTGAAAACGAACCAACGTGTCCAGTTATATTAATTGAAAGATTCGGCTTTGAGATGGATAAGAGATTTAGAGAAACAAAGCTACAGCTTTTATTGAGTCCGTCAATATTAATTTCAGCTAATAATTTGTCACGGCCCACAGCTAATGGAAGTACTAATTCTAGTGCACTCCAACAAGGTCATCTGATGTTGTCCTCATTCCAGTTGAGAGGAAATGGGTTTTTCAGTGATACAAATCGATCAGTGGAGGAGGATACTGTTGAGTATGCCTGGATGATGGAGCTGCAACTCGGGCAATTGACTGGTCGTATGACACTGCCTCAGCTATACCAAGTGGTATCTTCATTAGAAACATTCCTCTTACTAATATGTGACAATGAAAATGAACTTATACCGCCTAATTCTGTAAAACAATGTCATCACGGCTTAAATAAAGTATTGTGTCCAGAAACAGATCTCACATTAAAATATCGATGTCCAACTCCTAATGAAATCAAGTATCGCATGATACGTGTAGCAGTCGATCTTATCGATTTGTATATAGCAGATTCGAACACCACTCTTCAGTCGTGGATATCTCCTATCAGATTATCATTTTGCAATCTTCACGGTTCTGACTGCGGGACTGGGATTACCGGCCTACTTCCAAATATTAAACTCGCTCTCTTCACACAAACCAATATGCAAACTAATACCTACCACAATTCGAATGGTAGCAGCAACAACGGACAAAATAAACTACCTACGGAAAGTGAAAATTGGGTCGGAGTCGGATCGGTGTCGTTGGGACCTGTGTTGATTGAAGCTGCATCATCTCTTCCCCAAAGTCCTAAAAACTTACACCTTGTTCAACAGAAATTCTTAAAAATGCACGACGACAAATTTAAAAGGTTATGGTTCTTGTGGCCGAATGAAGGCAAGGGATATCAGTGTGGTTGCAATGGAGGTTGTGCATTCTTCGGGTCCAACAGAAATGGGCCTAACTTCTTTAAACCGTGTCCATCAGATATTAATGATGGAATAAACGTAGCCATGTTCAATGTCATGGAGGCGTCGCCCGGCGAATACGGATATGGACAGAGCTTGTTGCATCCCGGTCAGCTAGTGTTCCATACACCACCCTATAACAGCCTTAATGTATGCTTACAACCAACTAACGTTTCGACCCTCATTCCTTCCCCATTGCCGCAGAATCTTAATAAATCTCCACAAACTGCGGACAGGCGGAGTCTGACTAGAAGATTTTCTTACACTAGTGTCAATAAAGGTAGCAACAATGTATTAGTATCCAGTACAAAGAGTGACGTTCCGTATGCCCGTTTAGTAGACTCCTCAGCTCCGCTAGGCAGCTCAAAGATAGACAGTGATTCAAAACTCAACAAAACTATTCTAAATGTCCCACAAATGGAAAGCAGTGTTTCAGATTCAAAGTTAGCATTAAGCTGTGCTGTAGTAAAAGACAGTCCAAATATTACAACTAGAAGGCACATTCATACAGATGCAGAACCGTTTGCTGTTCCCAAGGTGCCTCCAAGGAGTGTAGCTGTTTCAGACTCCCATTATTCTTTGAATTCGCAACATCCTCATGAAGAATCAACACCTCACCAAGTTCAGAGAACTATGTCTATAACAAGTGAAAACCATTCAGAAGCATTCTTCTCAGCTGATGAGGACATGTTTCCTAGTCGTTCGTCTAGCCTAAAACATTCCTTCGGTAGTCGACATAGTAACCCAAGAGAAAAACACAGCTATGCCATTAATGATATTAACAGCGACAAATGGACAGGGTCCATTCCTAGATCAGAAATACGAGATGGACCTGATAACATCAGCAATATAAGCGGCGTTCAGCCAGATTCCGAAAGTGGATCTGTATCGTCCACATCCTTTATTTCCGCGATTTCCTCACAAGAGGACATGACTCTAGTAAACTTACATATGCAGACTAACAAACCAATAGTTGACTCACCTTTGCTAATGTCAAGTTATATGCAAAATCTGCCCCAATATAAATGCGCCAATTGGTCTACTTGCTCTCTACCTACCGGAAACGACTTATTTACTCTGCCACTCTTTAAAAGAGCTGACGACGGCACTTTAGTCTATGTGGGCCAGAAATATCTACCAAATTTCGAAGCATTTGGAAAGGTCAATGTTTTAAAACTAATCTCAAAGAGTACTCAAAACAATCAAAATTTGCATGGCCCATACGCAAATCTACCACCTCACTTCAACTCGCAAATCAAAACCCATCCATACCCACACGCTTGGTGGGATTTGCAACAAAATTTACAGGATAACCAAGAAAGTAATACTGAAAAAAGTACAACATCAACGTTAACAACCACGAGTGATAGCAAGAACGGACTTTTTATACGGCTCCGTGGTGAAATTGACGTGATGCTGACTCCTCTTGTGTTGGAGAGCACCCAGAAATTTGTCGAATCACTTACTCCAGTCCTAGCAAACGTCCATCCCATTACAGTAATAAATCATTTACGTCTATTGTGCATCTCATCAGTCGAGTCTTCCAATATTCTGAAGCAAAAACAGCATGTATCAAATTGGTTACCACAAATGCAGGCTCGCAATGAATCAAGTATTATAATGGATAAAGACGATAAGTGCAAGCTAGCAACGATTCCCCATTCAAATGTCTATGAAGAGACAATATATACTCAAATTCAAGCTACCATGACAGTCCCTAAAGTCAACATAATATTTATTCAGTCGTCAGTTGTGGAAGATATGATTTCCTTTTCTGCATTGGATAATATACAAGATCTAACCTGCGTTTCGTTATTTGGGATATCAATGGAGAACATTGTAGCAAAATACGTCAGTTCAAGAAAAACTTTAGAGTCGATACAGTTGTATTACAGGCCGACTTTGCGGGCCCTCGGTAGTAAGAAAACCTTTGGTATAATGAAAGGACCTCGAGCGCTAATATCGCAGGCATCAGGACGAAAGAGAGGGCCTGAGAAGGGTGAACCTGTGTTTATAGAAAGTTCACAACAGCAATGTGAGGATACAAATGTTACGTTGAATATTGGTATGTTATGCAAAATCTTAATTGTTCTTACTGGTTGTACCCCTTTTTTTATAACAATGTAATATTTTAACAGGAAAAGTACACGGCCAGTTACGTCGAATCCGAAATGAATCTTCGCAGTTAAAAGACGCCACGATCACGGGCATACCTTGCCAGCATTCCAAGGTTGCTTTTAAATTCGTCAGAATCGATTCTAATGCTCGAGGAAGCGAATCTGTGGTAAGTCATTTACTGATCAGTTTAAATTAAATGCATAGTCATATTTTCTTAATAAATTTATTGTATGTTACCAGAACGGTGCAACCGACAGTCAAAAGGAAAGTTCGATCGGATATATCATGTTCGAATGCGGCCTAGAAGGTGTTTCTATTAAGGTTTCAAACCACTCAACTGCGCATAAGCCCAGCGACGAGAAGAAGCCTTCACATACGGATAATGAGAGTTGCAGGGAGTCAGTTAAATCGGCGGAAGAATTGAAGCCGGAGAAGGAGAAAAAGGGTATCAGGACTTCGGGCTTTGAGGATCTGTTCAAGAAACGGGAGTCGAGTTCTAAGCCAAGTACTCCGAATCTGGGGTCTGCGCAGCCCCCGCCTGTTCCTCCTCCTCCCGAACCTACCACGCCGGGACCTGATGAGCCCTCTAATGACAGTTGTACCACGTTGGTACCAGCTAAGGATAGCGGGAATACGTCATCGTGCGCCATCGATCTGAAAGTGGTCTGGTTCAACTTTGCAGCTCCGCCGCGAACGCCGATCACTAAAAAGATTGATTATACCAGGTCAGATTTTACATTAACTACATCTTCATCTCATAACATTATTACAAATTATGCATACACATAATTATTTTCCAAAATTTTGACATAACATTTTTAACATTATTAATCATTGGAGATTTTGTAAATGTAGAATGTTGATTATAAATGTATCACTACAAAGTATAAAACAAAGACGGTTTCTACGGTCGGTCATGTATGCTTAAATTTATAAATCTACCCAACCGTTTTTTATACGGTTTATATATAGCAGAGTAATTCTAGAGGAAGGTTTATATGTATAACATTCATATTATATGTGTGAAGCCGGAGCTAGTATAATACCTATTTAGCACATATCCTTACTTTAATAATTGTTAAGGCCGGAATTTCAGTCCTAACTGTGTGTAATGTAGACTGAAGTAATTACACAAAGCAACTGGTACAGATTGGACTGGAACCTCCTAAGCACGGCGTCGCCCGCCATCAACGCGTGGATGAACCCGTGCAACCGGCTCGGCATCCGCGTGGTGGGCATGTACCGCGCGCGCGCGCGCCGCCTCGCCGCCACCGCCGCCAGCCTCATGGCCTCCGCGCTCGACAGGGCTCCGCACCACACCCTGCCCAAGGTCAGTGGAAAACTTTATACATTCTTTATAAAATGTACATAACACACACATACAAAAAGACATACAGAAGAATACAGACTCCAGGTGGTCTTATAAGTAAGGCATCTATTCCAGGCCAACTTCTTCTTCTTCTTCAACTTTCAGCGAAGACAATCAGAGTAGTTTTTAAAAATGGATAATATAGTGATTCTTCCAAACACAAGTTCAGAATTAATGCCTGGAAAGGTTCTGTATAGATTTTTATGAATCTTAAGCTTAAAATTTAGCCATAAGTGCTAATCCATCCATAATAGTATGAATGTGACGGAGAAAAAAATTTATTGAAACAGATGTATAAAACAGATTATTTTTAACCTTATATATAAGAGATAGAATACGCCACGCTACCAAAAATCCTATTTTTTTAATAGAATAGTTGGCAAATAGGCAGGAGATTCGTCCGATTATAAGCAACCACCTCAAGAACAGTCCCAATTCATCCAAAAGGCATGGTTCTTCCACATCTAATTGAGGAGTAATATTGTATATTGAGGGGTAATTCGTTATTACAGAGTCGTTACGGCCGTCACACACCAATGGCCAAGCAGCTTCGCGAGGAGCCATCTCTGCAGCTCTGCGCAGTGCTGCTCCGGTACGCTCTGCAGGCTGACGCGGCAGCAGTTCAGGCCGACTTAGCTGAACGGCATCTACCCTCATTGTCGACGTTACGACAGGTATTTGAAACTTTTTTTGGACCACTATGTATGTTCTTGTGAATTCTATTTTGTTATTATGTTCCTATTTCTGATGTTTTGTAAGATAAGGAATTATTTTAAATCGTAACAGTCCAGAAATTTCTGGGATTACCCGATGTAACAAAACAGTTTACCGTATATTAGGACTTTGTAGGGACGTGGAGCTGATCAAACTAACCTAAAAAATGGCAATTCCAAACATCCTTAGTTGAGTCCTTTAATTAACAAGTATAGGTTGTACTTTCCCAACCAGTGCAGTACGTTTATTGGCTATCATAGCAAAACAGTTTCAAGTTTATACAGGTGTACAAAACTTCTTTCCAGGGCGTGATCGTCCTGACCCGGCAGTGGAAGAACATCCTGTACACGCCGCTGTTACTGGAGCATAGTTACAAGAGTAAAGTCATGAAACCAGTCGCTGTCACTTTCGCGCTACCGGATTTGATCGAGGTAAAATTAATAACTTCTAACTCGCACGTCGTCATAATGAAAATAGAAATGTTTCGATGTTTTATTTGTACACAATGTCAATTATATACCTCTAACACTTGGGAAACCTGTTGTGGTGCTTTTTTAATGTAAATAGCACTTTTGGGTGCTAATATGGCGTAAATTGTCTTGTTCAGATTCGTTATGTTTAGATGAAACGAACGAAACAATGACATCTTTAATCAGACACTGGTTTTCTATAGGAGGGTGGTACCATCACGGGCGAGCAAGCCAAATCAAACCTTACGACATGGCTCTACCTTGTAAACATTTAATACTAAAATTTTTAATTACAACTGTTACAGGATTCAGTGGAAGGCTGGCAAGAGTATCAATTCGACAACGAAGGTCTCGATGAGAACTGCCTTCTGCTAAATATGGAATCAGATAAATTGACCACAACCCTACCAGGTATGTACCATTGTATTCCTAAACTTTTGATATACTTAAACTCCGTAAAAAGATAGTTTGATGAATGCTTTCAAAGTAAAATGTAATTTATTATAGAAAAACTAATAACTAACAATTCGGTGAAACGATAAGGCAAAGTCGAAAGTAGTTAAATATTTAGCTTATTAACTTGTGACGTCTTAATATTGTGGATGTCGTATTTTCTAGTTCTATAAAGTTTCGTACCTAGATGAATTTTACAATGTTTAACCGACTACAAAAAAGGAGGAGGTTTCTCAATTCGTCCGTATATATGCTTTTTAACTTTTTTGAAATGCAATCCAAAGACTTTGTATTAATTAATTTTTAATTGTAGGTATTTATTTGTCGTGGTACGAAAATTTTGTACAGTCGAAAGCAAAAGTTTTACTAAAATTAAAGCGTGTAGGTTTATAAGAGTTAACAACAGACAAACCTATCTATTCAAAATAGCGTAAGCTAAATACTTTAAAATGAAAAAGAAGAAAGTTTAACTTTTGCTTCCGACCGTACACGCAATCGCATTTCTCTTGCCGACCGTACTCCAGTACTAACGTTGTGTTGTTGAAGCGGCGGTGCGGATGGCGTGCCGCCCGCACTCCTACCCCTCCACGCCGCCCTCCGGTGCGTACGACGCCGTACCGAATTTGCGTTCTGTGACGTCATTATTGTGTTACAAATTTAAATGGCAAAATGTTTACTCTATGAATTATAGTATGGGCTAAAATTTTCAAAATCTTTCTATGATTATATGAAATTGAAAGTTGAAAGTCTTAACGAGTAATTTTGAAAAAAAAACTAAATAAACAAAACGCAAATTCGGCATGGTATTGTGTTTTGCTGTTGTTTGCTTAAAGGGTGTGGTTTATTTTCTGCTTTAACGTTATATGAATTTTTTAAAAGGCTTTGGTTTGGTGTAGTGTGCATCATATATATTGTGTGTGTTTGAAATATAGAGCTATACGATTTAATATTTTTTGCGTGACTTTTTTGCCTACATTTCATAATAGCATATTAAAACACAACTTCACTTAACATCAGATGAATTATTATTCAATTTACATAGCTTGTTATTTCGTTTGATTTCTGGTGTTTTAAAAGTTTTCGCTTTACCTTGTAATGCTAAACTTACAATTTTAAAATGATGATTGCTTTTAAACAAGTTGATTTTTTATATCGCTTATTAATATCTTTCATTTATTATGTTTATATTATATGAAAATGATTTCTCTTAGATAGATCTTAAGAAAATTTATTTACAAAACAATCAATTCATTTTGGTCCTTCGAGCCGGTTATTTTTATTTAATGTAAATAAGCATAGGTTTATTCCAAGTTATAATTACATCTAACTCATTTAACGTATTATAAGTTTTGAAGGTTTCGCTAACAGAAAGTAGAATTGTATGATTTTGGATTAATAAGAGAGTTTTAAAAGCACTGTTTGTTAGCTTTCGTTGCTTACTTCCTTTATTCGTCGGATGTATCATAAAGTATATTGTGTGGTGGGAACAGTGCGCGCGGCGCAAAGCAGTCGGGCGAGCCTAGTGTTCCCGTCGTTGCCGTTCTCCACGAGGAAGACGCCCTTCCTAGATGATGCTATCGCTAGTAAGTGTTGAGCATTTAAGGGGTATCTTTATATGGGGTCAGAACTATGTTACATGTATATATTTTGAGATTTAGTTTTGGTAGATGAACTTAAATCCTATGTACTGTTTTCTCTTGCGGAGACAAAAGAAGGTCGATAATGAACAAGGCTTTATGTTAATGGTTTAGAGTATATATTGTAGTTATTACGTACTATGGAAATGGTATGGAAATTGGGTTAAATGTAGAAAGAAAAAAAAGGATTGCATGTTGGTAATGTAATTCATTAAAAGAGGATTTTCTGGGTAAATAAGATTTAATATTTTTTCCAGGCTTTTTTTATATAAACATTTTTTCTAGACTATGGCACGCTAAAGGAAGACTTGCCGACCGTAGGCTCCAACCCTTCACTGTACTCTCAAGGCAGTCAGGATAATATCACGGCTGACCGCGCGAGAGAGGACCTCTACCAGTGGATGGCCAAGCAGGAGCCTATAAAAGTGGTATGTAACCTCTTCATTGGTAATAACATGAAAACTATTGTTTACGTGTTATGTTGGCTGAAGACTAATCGTGTTTTCGATTAATAGCCCACTCCAGAACTGTCAAAACGAGTATTCACGAGTGTTCCATGGGCAGCGTCATATCACTTTCGTAGTCAATATTATATTTTTTGTTGTTTTGAACACTATTTTTAGTTATTTTAGTTATTACAAGATTATGCAAAATTCCGTCACTTTCAGTCATCTTAACGACTCTGTGAGTTCTTATAAAGGGTACGCATTCAAACTGAATAAAGCACATGTCAACAAATATTTGTAATCTTTCCCAGGAGCCAAAGAGCAAGAAACCAATGATGCCTCCAAAGATGAACCCTCGTGTGGTAGCGCAGTCGCTGCCGGCCTGTAGCCTCTACCCGCTCCAGGGTTCCCTGATGCTGCTGGACGCTCATCTGGTCTTCCAACCCTTCCTAGCAGCCCTCGGAGTGTCCCCGCACCAGGTGGCGCATGGAAAAGGTATGTGATAGCAGTACTAAGCTTTACGAGCGTTTTTTTGGTCCTTCGAGCCGGATATTTGTTAAATTACTGTATTTTTTTGCAGATTAAAAAGCTGCACCCTTAAAAATAAGCATATTGTTATTTATTTGATATTGTTTTTGTAAAGGTACTTAACCAATTTGAAAATTATAAAGTCCAATAATTTAAAAAGTGATATAAACTTATAGATAATGACCTTCTTAAGAATGAAGGCTGTACCGGGATAATAAATAAATGTTTCCGTTCAATTAAGAAATGTTACCCCCCTAAACTTATTAAAATTGGACATGTCATGTGGATAACATGTAGCAGGGGAGGCGAAGGAAAGCGGCGGTGGGGGCAGCGCGGGGCTGGAGGCGCTGGGCTGCTCCGTGTCGCTGGCCGGCTGGCTAGACTCGCTGCGCGTGCACATCGTGGTCAGCGACCTGGGCAGACACTCCAAGGGGAAAGGTGGGTTCCAATCCAAGTAGATCGCTGTAGCGTACACCGCCGAATAAAACATTTGAATATGTTAAAAGGTGGGTTACTCAAGATTAGATTTGGTATCGGTGTTTCTGTTTATTATATTGTCCTTAATAGTATAAATATACCTTGTACTAACTTGATATGAGGACTTTTTTCCTATTTTTTTCTTAAATTAAAACTACTCTGAAACGAAAAAAAAAAATAGTGTATAATATAATTTTGCAGCACAACCTCAACCGGACATGGCATCGGAAAGCCCAGCGTTCCTCTGCGAGAAGGTACAAGTGGATGTTCTGGTGAAGAAAGTGGCCGACATGGCGGTGGACGAGCTGGTGCAGAAGCAGAACGTGGTGTACATCTCGCGCGGGCAGCTCAAGAAGCACATCAGCACTATGATCAATTGCAAGCTCAGTATACGGTTCATTTCGCAGCAGGTGAGATGAATAAAATTATCTATGAACATATCAGTTAAATGCAATTAAGTCTTCCCTTTTTGACACTTTAATTGGTTTTTTTTTAGTACAAAACACATATTTTCAATAGACTATTTGTCTTAATATAGTTTTTTTTTTACAAATTTGGGGGTCAATATAAACCACATCGTACCTTATAACATAGATCACTGATGATCAACTTTAATCAAATGACGTCTCTCTGTCACCTTTGCACACTCTATTAAATAATAATCAATTAAGTTTTGTAATCGACTGTACATAGATGCCCCTAAGTATGTGTGTGTGTGTGCCTATCAGGTGAACATGCCGCTGCTGCGTCTGCTGCACCAGATCAGCAACATGTACCAGAACGTGAAGGACACGCACTGCGAGCTGCGCGCGCGCACCGCCCGCCCAAGACAGAGCACGCGCATGTCAGGTAACGTGTGGTCCTTCGAGCAGGATTGACTTATATTTCTAATGATAATAATTATAACTTTATCTTTTGGCCACAAATTTACAAAATGTTTAGTAGATTATAATATACAATTCAATGGGGACAAAATGTTGGTTTTAATTAAAGTGTAATGAAATATGGTCCTTCGAGCCGGTGAAGCAAATTTTTAACTAGCTTTTCTGAGTTGAATTCTGCAAATTTGAAGTAAATCTATGTGCACTGTTTAGAAAAGTCAGTAATTTATTTTAATATCGAAATTCGAAAGCAATATAATCTTTTATAGCTATTTTTATTAAAATACTGTTAAGTTTAAAAATATAAACTCTAAAACTTGCAAAGCACAAACTAAACAGCCCGAAAGCACTTAAACTAATTGTGTTCTTCAGGTTCAGAGTACCGCGAGAACCTAGTAAGCGTGACATCTCTGGACAAAGAGAGTCAATACGCCGGACTGGACTCCAAGTGGGACATCCCCACTACTCCAGGCCCGGAGACAGGATCCGAGAAGGACACGAGTCCACCACCGAGACCCAGGCCTCAGTCCTTCGCGCAGAAATTAAGGTCTACTGGAAAGACTGTCAAGGGCAAGCTGGGTAAGTTTGTAAAGATATTCGTGTTTTTAAAAGACGGTTAAAAGTAGGAGAAGCATATGTTCAAGTTGTAAAAGTATACCTGCTATTTGTACCGCACTTATCTGTATACCAAAACTAAAATTAAATTTTATTACCTATTCTAACAGTAACCAGGTCAGATTTCAAAGTGGAATCTTCCAACTACTGGGCTCTGTCAGATTGTCTGTTTAAAAATACATATTTACCTATTTTAATTTATCCTGTTTTTTATGATCACAACATGTACCTTTTTTAAATGTTTTAAACGCTTTTCTAAGTCATAACATTGCCCAAAGAAGATTTGACTCGAAGATGATTCATGTCCCGTTCATGTGGGACTGAGAAAGAAAAATAACGATGACGTAATTTGAATTTTGAAATTTTATTATTATTATATTTTACTATTTAACGGTTGTAAATTTATTTTATAATTAATAGGTATGATTGGAGCAAAAAAAGATGTAACCTTCATCAGGCTATATACATATACCCTATTCAAATAAATGTGTATCTTTTTGAGTGTATCGTTTCTAAAGCTGTAACTTCCCCTTAGGGTACAGCTCGCTGACGGAGGCGGTGAACACGCCGCTGTACGCGCGCGACGCGTCGCCCGCGCCGCCCGCGCACCAGCTGGCGCCGCGCTGCTGGCGCACGCTCTACCAGCTGCTCGAGCTGTACGCCAACATGCCCGATGCCGACACTATCACCCATCGGTGAGTCTATACCCTGCAATATATGGTAACAGGGAAGAGGAAAAAGGTGATCACTTCTGTGAATCACTTTTTTCTGTTAAGCCTAAGCAAGTTATAAATATTGATGCAGATTTGCTTAGGTATAAGTTAATTCTGAAGAAAAACAGAGTCGTTATTTCAAAATAATGTTTTTCATATTATGATACATTTCAGATATGATATACTCTTGGTTATGGTCATAGCTAAGTGATAGTTTATCAAAACGCAATTTTTTTAAATTTAATTCCTATTTCATGCATACATTGCTCACGCGTAGGTTCGTATTCTGTCTATAAAAAAAATTAACCCAACTTTTTAATAGTTCAAAATCATTGCAATCATGCGTTCTACACTCTGTATAATGCGGCATAATTCCTCGCTTGTCTGTAAATAGATTTTTTTTTTAATTTAATGACCTGGTAACAAAGACCTTTAGGTCATATCTTATTTATTATTTTTACACTTCACTTCATAAATTTTAGTCGAGTCAGTCAGTCGTTTCTTTCTGCCCTTCGTAAAGTGATTGTGAACTTTACGAAGAACCTCGACGAATCTTGGAGCAATCGAAACGGCGCTACTAAGCGCTCTCAAATGAATTCTTCATTTCCAGGACACTTATTAGCTAATTTACTGCATGATTTACTATCACAATCAAACATTAAATCACTCTATGCACCAAAGAACGAATATTCAATTGAGATTACAAACAGACGCCGCGCCGCCAGATTCCCGCCAAAACTCACACAACGAGTTGTTACTGCTATACCATAGATTATTAATTTTACTCAATTATTTTGTAACATAAACATTTATTTTTTAAACAGTTCACTTTGGGACTGGCAACTTCGAATCCCTAAAGAGTTCAGAGTTGGCGGAAAATAAAAACCTTTTGTGTTTACAATTTAACAACTTCGTACCTTTTCTGTGAGTTTTAATATAACTGTTTCAGTAATCATAACAACAATAATTGAAATGGGAGTTGTCCCTCCAACAGGGCTGGGTGTCAAAACTTTCGAAACTCGATATAATGAACGCGGAGATTTCTCTTTGTTTATGTTATAATTGGTTGGTTTGGCAATTTCTATCGAATCTATATTCAGATTATGGCGAAGTTTGTTCAGATCTATTTACTTATATTAACAGTTATAACTTTAACGTTTTCTTATCGAAATCGGTTAAGCTGTTATCGAGGTATGTGTACATTTGGCGATTCTGAATCTGCTATAATAAAAATTCTTATAACTTTTATAGCCAAGTATAAAAATAAATCTTTATAATAGCCATCAATTTATATAGGTATATAAAAAGTCGTGTTAGTTACACCATTTATAACTCGATAACGGCTCAGCTGATTTGGCTGAAAATTGGTGGGGATGTAGTTTAGAACCAGGAGAAGGACATAGGATACTTTTAGAAAAAATTTTTTAAAAAAGTAAACGCGGACGGAGTCGCGGGCAACATCTAGTTTAACCTAAAAAACGTTAACTATGCGTAAATCTGATACCTTATTTCACCTGACATTATTGAAGTAATTTAAATAAATTTCATCAATGGCCGAAATACTCCGATTACAATATTTATGAGCCCTCCTTACCGGCGCGTGACTCAAATTTACCCTTTCTTCCTGACTCTGCCTCAATTACTGTGGATACTAGAAAAATAGAGGCGTTTTTCGGGGCTTATTCTAAAACAGGTTTCTAAATAGCTTTCTTTTATCAAAGAAGATCAGATATTAAGAAAAAAATACAAGGGATATATTTACATAGTAAAAAACAGTCTTTCTTCTGTCTGTCTCTAAGTTTGATTAATGAGGGAATAGAGCGGAAAGGACATTTAAATTTAAGTTTACATAAAGTAATATTTATAATTGTTTAGTGATATTAAGAATCCAAGTTAGAAGACCTGTTAAAAAAGATAACCAATGCAATAATATTTATATTTATTATCAAATACATTGCTTGTTGTACATTTTATTAAACAAATAGTATTTGTACATTTTTTAAACTAAATGTAACTTAACTTAATAAGGAAAGAATTTTTCCTCAAAGAGTATCCCAAAACACTAGTGTAAAAACAGATTTTATTACTAATGATGTATGTGTGTATGTAGTTATGTGTGAGTGTAAGCACACTTTAAAGCATTGTAGATTATTAAGATAATTTAAAAGTATCTTCGAAGTAAATTTCCAGGAATTTATTCATGTTCGTCATCCATCCGTTCGTGTCTCCCAGCGCCCGCCAATGGGATATTTGCATTGGATATTTTCCAGTTCAATCTAGCTGGAGATAGGTGAGCATCCGATAACACACTACCTGGCGGGTAACGTATACGATATCCGATATATGGCAACCTGAAGCAGGTGTGATCAAACTTTGGTCCATGTTTTTTTTTTATTTTTTCCTCTATGCGCAATAAGTGGTTTAGGAATGCGCTTTTTCATTTTCATTATGCACCGCTAGTATCTTGTGAAAGGGCTTTTTAAAAAGGGAACAGTGTGGGATTTGTGACAAATGGGAAAATAGAGGAGTAAAGGCAAAATGGGCCCCATAATACGAATGCGAAAGTGGCCAAGTCTATTGGTTATGTCTAAAAATTGTAATCCACTATGTGCAACTGAGCGGCAAGTTTCCATGAACAGTCACAAAACTAAGTGCCTTATGAATGTGCCTTTTAAATAAGGAAATGTAGATAATTTGTGCTGAATAAGGGAGAAGATAAAATGGACCTCTTTGAGATGTGCTTAGTCTAAATTCATTTTATAATATGACTAGTATTTTATTTTATTGGTAATTAATATTTCTTTCAACAGGCAGTAACGTTTGGGGCCATCCATAAAGTACATCACACGAATTTTAGGACATTGTTATAACCCTGTTAGAACCCCCCCCCCGTTCTGATGTGACGTCACACATTTTTTAAATTTATGTAGGTACGTATTTAAAAATAAATGAAATTTTTAATATTTTAATAATTCACATCCAAACTTTGCATTTTACTATTTTAAATTTTAACATGTGACGTCACAAAAGTATTGACCCCCCCATGCTCCTTGTCACACGATGTCACACTTCGGTGATACCCTCCTTCCCCATTAACGTGTGAAGTACTTCATGGATGGCCCCTTTTCAATAGTTTGAATCATATAGGTGGGTACACAATACACATATTTTCGAAATATGAGTAATAATAATATTTTTGTAATCTCAGCACCAATAGTTGAGCACCCCTGCTATATAATATACCTATACAATATATTTCGATACACGCCGAAACCCAATATTTTATTCACACTTGGGCTCTTGTCTTTACACTTTTAGTTCCGATGTATTAGTTGATTGAAGGTGAAGCTTACATCGATTTCAGATATAGATAGATAGATAAAACTTTATTCCTTTATATACCCTACTTCTTACTAATATTATAAATGTGAAAATTTATGACGATGTATGAAATGTTTTTAGGTAATCTCCAGTCTATTTTACCCATATTTATACATGAATAACTCTATCTATTTAACGAACCGCACAAATAACGATGGTTGTAATTATTTTAGATAGATAGAAAAGATACCCCACAAGTATGTGTTTGATGAAAAAAAAATTGAGTTTCAGTTCTAAGTCCTTTAATAAATTTAAAAAAGTAGTAAAAGAACGTTTGTGTGCCACAGCCTACTATAAGGTCAATGATTTCATAAATGATGGCACATCTTGGGAGTAGGATGGCTGCTTGCAAGGCTTTTTCTACACTATTATAATATGACTTACATTATTATGTATTTAATATATACTTATGTTAAGTTACAGAATTGTAAATTTTATATATAGTTTTAGATGTTTTTTTTCCCCCTTTTATGGTAAAAGTGTGGGACCCGTGCGAGTTTCTTCTCGCCGGGTTAGTTCCCGAACCGGTGGTTTAATTTATTCAGAATAAATAATTTAATTTTATAAGTTTGGGGAGCCACCAAAATTCATTATTATTTTTTTTACTTTTGCATCAAAATCTTAATGATGTGAATGTATAACGAAATAACATTTAATTCTTAATAATGCCATTTTATCTATACTAATATTATAGAGTTAAAGTTTGTGTGTTTGTTAAATTGTAAGAGATGCTCTCGTACTACTGAAACGATTTTAAATTTTTTTTCACCAATTGGAAGCCACATTATTGCTGAGTGTCAGGGGCTGTATAAAAAAAGGATTGTTAACTTTATGCCCAATGAAGTGGGCACGGGTCAGCTGGTCGTTTAATAAAGGGCTATTTTCATTATTATAATTACTATCAGAATCGTAAATAAACATTTGAAACGCAATCACAACTATTTATTTTATAATTCAATATCTAATACAAAATGGCGTCTGTTTAAACACTCTCAATACTATTTGTACGTGCTTAGCCTAGCTATTGTATCTAAATGTTTATTTTAAACTAGCAAACGCATTGAATTTATTATGCTATTGAGAAAAATTCTGAAGAAAATGAAACAGTTATTAAACCGTTTACTTGTGTACTTATATATAATATTAGATTAAAAAATTAAAAAACCCCCAACAGACAGACAGACACGTTAAACTTATAAAAGTTGTTGTTTTTTTGTAATGTACACATACATGTGTAATGAAATTTGGTTATTACAATCGGTTCAGCGGTTTGGCCGTGAAAGCGTAAAATTATAAAAAAATTTCAACTCGTTCAAAAATTTCGTTCTAATCGGTTAAATAGTTTTAGCTCGATGGAAAGATAGATAGGCAGAGTTACTTACGCATTTATAATATCAGTATCGATTCAGCGTAAATGATCTTTACTACATTTTTTTTCGCAATGAAAAGAATTATAGTGAGTTAATCTTATAAGATAGATCATTTAACGAGGAATAATTGTCTACTATGTTTTTTAATCAAAAACAATCTCAGCTGTAATAAAAACGAAATATATCAAATCAAATTAAATACTAGAACGCTATCTAAAAGCCTTCGGTTCAGGTGCACATTGCACACGCATTTACATAACCGCTCAATTGTTTACCCGGTTACGTTTACAGCCGGGTATAGCCCGGATATGCCCGGATATACCCGGAACGACCGGCCGATAAAACGCATTGAACACTCGTGTTTGCGCTCTATCTAATCTCTTTATTGTTTTTGTTAGAGTTAATTAGGTTTTCAATAGCGTGTTATGTTTTTATTTGTACCTGTTTTGAGGCCGCTGCTATAAAAATGTTAGCAAATATTTGAAGAGGATGCCTACGGCCGTGTAGTTAGAAGCTTCTAGAATTTTTAAACGTACTGTTGTATACTTTTTTACGTTATATGTAAGAGTCGAGAGAAAAGAACTCTGTTTCCCTAACTATATTTTTAGGTTATATATAATACCTAGCATATCATAGTACCTAATGAATAATGAGACACTATTAAAATATATTTAAATACCAAAGTCTGTTCCAATTGTATTAATTAACAATACCTTATTGTGTTGTGGAAACTAGACTCATTCTCCTAAACTGCTTATTTTTTTGTTAATAAAAACTTACTTTTTAAATATGTAAGTTTCACACTCACTAAATACAAATTGTAATATTTTATTTAGTCTGTCTAACAATTAAAAAAAACATGGCGTCGGTATTTCCCGCCATCCGTTTAACAACAATCGTAGTCCTAACAACGTGATAATTCATCGATATTCGCGATAATAACCGAATATCTGAACTCTTGTTATTGCCAAAGTTAATGTGCCCGGAATTATTGGGTATTATGTGCAATGACCGTTAGGGCAAAGTCGAAAACGACTGGTTTACGATTTGTTGCTCTAATCAAACGATATTTCGTTGTTTTATGAATTGTGAGCACTTCGTTGTAGAAGTTGTTTTATTGGGCTGGGTGAAATAGGTGAATTTTATTAAGGATATAATATACTGAAGATACCTAACGCTTTGACAAAGGATTCATGCATATAAGTAGCGTAACGAATCTTTAGCGCTGAACGAAACCAGCACAGAAGTCAAAAATAAGGTATCGAGGGGACGGCACGCGCAGCGTTGATTGGTTCCCCAGTCGTGGTGTCTTTATCGCACCAATACGTCAATTACGAGCGCGATTCCAACGATGCGCAGCTA
>DWAJ01001345.1:0-23095 GCA_018238005.1 Eurema mandarina | reverse complement strand
AAACAATGACATATCGGTGCTGAATTCTCTGTCTCTTTTTCTCTCGGGCGGTTTGTACTTGATTGGGATTTCTCGCTTCCACGCTTCGTGGATCTTTTTGCGTAGCGAAACGCATTCTAAATCTATGATAAAATCAATAAATCAAATGCAATAAAAATACTTAGTATTTAGTACGACGAAAATACTATCCAAGACTATATTTAAGTCAATATTAAAAATACCTCACATGAGCTCTACTAGTTCTACTATAGTTCTATACATAGATAATGAAAAAATAGGCCTAGCTTAATTCTGAACTCAAATAAAAGACGTTTGAAACTAAGTTAACAAGCACAGCGGAGCGTCGGTTTGTCCCGGGAAGTAGGTCACTGTATCGGTCGAAATGGGCCGCGACACAGACCCTTGCGAGCGCAATGAGGCTGCATTAAACCTTATTAATAAACTTCCTATGTTATAGAGCCTTATAAAGTTAATTAATATTTGGTTTTTAGTTCTTGATGCAGTTAATAGCATCACTGATGATTAGAACGATGTTACATCCAACACATACTATAGAATAAAGTCGCTCTCTGTGTCCCTATATCTCTATGTAAGTTTATATCTCAAAAACTTCGCAATAGATTCTCATGTGGCTTTTTGAAATAGATATAGTGATTTATAATAAGGTTCATATGTATAATACGGGAAATCGGGAAATCGGGGCGGATCGCTGATTATTTCTAACGAATAGTCTTAATTTTTTTACCTAATATTCATGTAGTTTAATCACTGTTAGATATAACTGATGTTAACAGTTATAACGGTTTTTTTAAAGAATTGCTAATGCGCTATAAAGGGTGTATTAATATGAGCATGCGTTTTAAGATAAACCAACCAAATAGTGTTCATATCTACGTTATCGAGAGTTTATCGTCATTAAGAATTATGTTAAAGAGAGTTTACACTGTATCTCATTTCGTATGGATTTTTTTTAAACCTCTATATATATTATATAGAGACTCTATATATAGTGTGTTAGAAAACATGTGTTTATATAAAGGTTTTTATATAATATTCTATATATAAAAACCTTTTCAAATAAAAAAAAACTATATCTTAAAATAACAATGCAAATAAGTTTATAAAGATTCACAGATTGCTAACGAAATTCACAAATGCTGGCAACTCACATACGGTTCGTAGAACACATTGCCTTTTTTTTATTCGTGGGGAAATGCGCACGCAAACCCACCCACAGTCTCCGGGGTAAGACTGTCTGTTATGTCGGGCTCCAACCGACTAAAATCCCACGGTTTTACCTCATGCCGCCGTAAGATGGGGTTGCGGGTACCCTTCCGGACTATTCCGTAAAGAACATCCACCCTAAAGGTAGCAGAGCACGTGAACGCGAGACGGTAATGCCATGTAATTTGCAATTTTACTTAGTTATTTTTTTTTGTTTGAAAAAAAGGATGTTATTTTCGCAAAACGATACCAAAATAAGGGCCTACTACCGGTTTATAATCAGAGGTTTTCGGATCGGACACTTGTTTTGTTACACACTGTATAAAGGTTTACACGTAAGTAAATCCGCAGGGCATAGCTTGTACTTTAATATACAGGACTTAACAAATTTGGCACGACTCCCATTAAACTCCCAACGTAGAGGCTCGTAGCTCGTAGCTCGTCCGTAGCGCCGTAGCGAACTACGTACGGAATACCTTCCATTATGAATTACATAATACCGTGTAATTTGTGCACTTCGGTTTATTTAATTATCTTGACGATTTTAGCCTTGAAGTTTTAATATAATTATTGTATTTATTATCCTAGTATTTATAGTGCGATCTTCATTAGTTATATTAGGTTAAACGCGATTTATTTTTGGAAATATTTATACATATATATCGGAGCAGAAGGACGAAAAGAATAATCAAGATAGTGAAAACCATTGCAGTATTAGTTAATTAGTCGAACCTCCTTGGTTTATTAATATTTAAATTCAAACTTAAAAGAGTTGTGTGGCATTTGTCAGTTGCTATAAAAACGTCAGCATTGTAAAATCGAGATATTGGATAATTTTTAGTCGAGCAGATTGTACGCCAATATTCTCATACTCTGAAGTTTTACTTACTAAGAACACAAGAAAGAGCCATCATGAAGCAAACAATCATTACCTCGGCATCACTACAACTACAACGACGTCACTCACTGCGACATATAATATATAAAAAGAATAATACGTTCAATAATCTAAGATAATAGGGGGACACTATTTACTGTTTCCGTTTCCGTATGGATGATGCCGCACAGGCACCATGTAAATCTTTTGCGTATGGCAAATGGTGCCCGAGAGGATACAAATGTACTTGGACGAAATGTTGATGCACTTGACCTTATAGAAACCTCCGTTATTCAAAGTAACGGCTAAGTTTCTAGCCATCGATTAAGTTATAAATTTGGAAGGCTTTGTGGCTAACTTCCATTGTTGCAGATAGTTTCGGACGAGTGACATTCAATGGGGAAGCTTGTAACTTGGCAATCGAACCATGAAGGCTTTATTAGAATAACTTGAATTAGCCTTTTGAATGTAAGCTTCGCCTTTATTCAATACTCGTACTTATTAATGTTAAATTAAGTTGTATATAGTAAGCTACCAAAGTTAATGGACTATTGGAATACGACCATTTTCGCCCAAGTTTTTTTATATATGCAAGACTTTTTTATGGATTGAGCTGTCACGTGATGATAAGTGATCATCGCAGTCGCCGCCGCGAGTGTTTTGATAAATTATATATAGAATTTTTAGAATATATTATAGAAGTTTTACGTAAAATTATTATTCATGTTTTCTATACAAACGGATAGTAGACATGTATAAACGAATAATTCAACGAATTTCTAAGCTCGTAATATTATTTATAACCCTCCAGGTAACAAAAAAATCTTACTCGCATTTAAACTTGGCGAGTATCCATTTAAAAATAAAATATATAGTATCACAGTGTGGTCATATAAACCGTTTAAATCGAGAAAGTTGTCGGTTTTCCGTGCGATGTAATTGCATTCAGTTTCAGCCTGCCACCGCAACAATCGCTATGAGCTATGTTTATGGCGCGAGAAATTAAAGCCTATAAAGGGATATTTGTTCGTATCTCCTATTATGTGTTGGTGTCTTGAAACATTACTCATTTCTGTGACCATTGATTGAAATGTTGTGCATAAAACACAAGATTTTTGATTCTACAGATAAGATATTCTCGTTAAAAGTATAGGTTTTAGTTATTTAAAAACTTTTGAGTCAATGAAACTAATTTCTGAAAGAACTAAAAATAATACCGTCGGTTTTAAACTCTAGTGGAAACGATTAAAATAAATTTATTTTCTATATCAACGGATTTAGATATTATCTTCGTCAGTTAGAATATTATAGTTTCAGTTAACATGTCTCTTTCAATTTTAATTAAAATAATTTATATTTATATGTTAAATTAATAATAAATTAATTAAGATCCTGAGATATTCAAATAAAAATACATTTTCCTTAGAAATTTTTTATAAATATATTTTATATAATTAAGTTTTATTAATTTGCCTCCGGGCAGGTCTTCCGGGTCTTTTATTGCTACAAAAGAAAGTCTATTCGACTTTCTTTTGTATAATTGGTATAAACATTTAATCTTACGTTTGGACTTTTGCCGACAAAATATTAAAGTTCCATCAGAACAAAACGACTGGGGGTCACAAGACCTCCGAAATCCCTACAGATGAAATATCTAGGATTTTCAGTACAACCAAGCACTCAACAAATAATTTACCTTAACAATTTTCAACCGGAGATATTCACCGTTGAAAATGCCCTACATATTTCGCATTAAACTAAAAATAACGTTAAAATAACGCATAATAGCATCAAGGTGACTGCAAGACGGTTAGCCTTCGAAACTAACCGACTATAATAAAATAATGACTATCTTTCTTATTCGATTCACATTCATTATGCTCTTAGTTGTGGAAAAAGTTAGGTCTTTATCTAATTATACTTTCAATGTTTTTCTGTCAGAAAAAAAAAATACGGGGCAAAGTTCTTATTATGGATACCTCGTGGGAAAAGACCATAGGTATGTCGGAAATCTACCGTACCCCAAGTGTTCTGCTTTACCGTAGCCAATACGCCAGGCTCTTTTATATATAAACAATGCATCTATTAAACATATTTCACAACAACTTCTTGAATCACTCTCGGTCAAATACTCATACGCAAATTAAATGTAAGCACGCCTTAATACTCGTAATTTTGGCGGAATGTATGGCGAACTGTCAAATCGGATCGGTTTAAGTTGTACTTATATTTAATTTGCGTTTCAGTACTCCGGCATCTATTTATTAAAAAAAACTGCATGAGAATCCGTTGCGTAGTTGTAAAGATACATAGTTGCATACATAAGGATATAGGGACAAAGAAAGTGATTTTGTTTTATACTGTGTACCTAATGATGTAACAAAAATTTTGCTAAGAGATCCCTGCGTCATTCCAAAGCACTTGTCGAGCGGTCGGCCAAGCGCTCTTAAATCTGTAACGTGTTACACGTGCCCTAGTTAGTTAAAATTTTATTTTGTTAAAACACGAAATTCATAATTAGGTGTTTTATTTCTACTATTTGAACTAACGTTTTTCTATATAGTCCTTACAAATATTATAAATGCGATAGTAACTCTGTCTATCTGTCTGTATTTCCATCACGCTAAAACTTCTGAACCGATCAGAACGAAAATTGGTAAACAGATGGTCTTAAGCCCGGGGAAAGACACATATTCCGTTCGTCACAAATCTTTTTATTTTCATCTATTTCAAAAGCCTTTCTGACTGTTCATGAGCAGGCAGTATTTGCTTACCATCAAAGCCTTTCTAAACAGGCATGTTTACTTAACTTGACATTAACGATGAAATTAATTTTCAAAATTAATAAAAGACATTCAAAATCGTTCAATAGATCAATATTACCTTCTACAAAGTCAGGACAGTTCAAACTTTCCTTTATCTTCCCTATAATATAAGTATAAACAACCAATGTTGCACGTGAATCTTCAAGTTTGTTTTTAAATATCTTTATTAATAATGTTTTTAACAATAAACTTAAAACTAGCTTATTGATAATAAAATTACAATAACTTTATCAGGCTTAAAACAAAAAGCACCTACAAAAATTATAATACAATAAGATGTACCTAGATTGAAACTAGACTCTTCAAGTAAGACACCATCAAGGTCAACAGACCAACACTCTCCAATATCAAACAATTTTCAACCACTGATTAAAAGTTGTGTCTTGTTCACGGAACCTCGCTAACCTACAAATACCCTAAGCCGTTTAATTCTAAGCATTTCTCGGTATTGGCTCGAAAGCTTACATTTTGCGAACTCGCTCACAAATTATCGGAACGGCATGTTTTGTAAACTGTTAGTTAGTGTTTTAGATCGCTTCCAATATTGTTGGATTGTTTGTTGGAGTTGTCTGCATGACGTCTTGTTGAGGGAATCGAATTATTTGGAATAGTTATACTATAATTTATACATTTTCAAGGCCGTATAGTCTTTGTGAAAATCATTCTTGTATGACAACCCGTATACAAGACTACTAGTATGTACCATTTCGTGGACAAGTTTTTCGTATGTAACATTTATATCCGGTTATTACGTTTGAATTACTTTCTTCAATATAATATAATCAACTGCAATACATCGCATACAAAACAATCTCTTTTTGTTATGAAACCGTACCATGTGACTATACGAATATGTTATTAGATATTTCAATCGAAGCAACAGACTTTGATGCGTTTTTTAACTAGAATAAATCAAAAAGCAGGTTTATGAAAAATACTTTTTCTATCCATACGAAACTTGACAAGCAATTTGCTGGATTTGTGGAAAGATCTGTACAGTATAAAAAAGGAAATCTGTGTTGGTTTTCTAAATTTAACCCCACCAAGGAGCACAGAAGGCCTTTTTTTCCTTCTTTACCCCATCGTTCCGTTCCTTTTTTCTAAATGAAACAATATGGCAACAAATAATCTTTTTAACAACAAATGAAGCTATATTTGCATATGCACCTGTCTGTTTGTCAGCGTTAAATATTAGAAGATTGAAATGCTAAGAAATGTTTTAAAAGTAAAAACAAATGGAAATTCCAACGGTTTCTATCTTACTATATCAGTTAAGCTTTAAACCTAATAAAACCATATTGCCAACCAATAATTCGAATCTTCTCAACAACAAAAGAAGCTATATTTAATATTCACCTGTCTGTTTGTCAGCGTGAAATATTGCAAGATTGAAATGCTGGCTAAGAATTTTTCTAGTGCTTGGCCGAGCGCCATTCTTTTTAAAGGGTATTTCTTTTGTATTGTTTAGTTCTCCGGGTATTAGGAATGGTCATTAAAAAGGTCACAGTTGATGACGCTTATTACGTAGTATTGTTTCTAGAATTAGAAAAATATTTATTGTATAGTTTATAACATTGATATTATACTTAATATATATGTTATACACCTACAATACTACCAAAAAGAGTGTTCTGCACAGCAGCGGCAGCACACATACATACAAGTCAAAACGTTAGAAAGAGATAAATGTTAAAACCAACAAGAGTTTTGTCAGTTTCGCATGAATGCACCGGCAGCCAAACACCACAAGGTAAGACGTCCTAATTAGGAGGTTCTTAAAAATTTTGCACTTATAACATATCTATTTAATATAATATCACTGGTTTATAATAAGTTATATTGAGCTACAGTAATAGATTTAAAACATAATATGACGTAGTAATAATTTCGCTATTTTTATATTATTGACCTTTCAATTACAAAACAGTTTACGTATATTTAAATAGAATTTTTAACTGACTAATGGCAACTATTTTACTAGTTAAAAGTCGCGATTCACTCGCGTAAAACCCTATGCAATTTTAATCTAGTTTAAACCGACTTCAAAAAAGGAGGAGAAGTCGGTGCTATGTAAAACAATAAGTGTCAGTTTGGTTAAATCGATATTGTATAGATTTTTGTAGCATTTACTTGGTACCGACTTCAAAATTATGAAATAACTATTAAATAATTTCTATATACTAAATGAAAATGTGTATTGCTTCGTGGGAAGCAAGTTTATTTTTTACTTTTTAGTTTGAAGTCGGTTTCTTTTTTGTTAAAAATTATTTTATTCCACTATACCTACTTACCTACTATATTGTTCAATTTTAGAAATAGTTATAACTACGTTTTTAAAATGAACAAGAAATATACTTTTAAGACCTAACTTACATCACAAACGAAGTAAAATTATGGTATGTAATACAATAAATATAAAGATAACAATGCTTTTAGAATTAATAGTGCCAAAACGTTTCGCACAGCTACGTAGCCAAATAATTAACGTTCAAACAAAAGTTTTTTCGGTAAAACTGTCTGATTGAAGTGTAACTCGCCGAGCGGTTATTGAAAACCTGCCAAGTTACAGAATCGATACAATTGACACTACAGATCCGTTGTTTTGTATGTTTAGGCATGCATACATATGTAGGCTTCTTGTTTCGAGAAGGAATCTATGAGAGTGTGGTAAGACGGAACACTGTAAGGTTTTTTTGGTAAAAATATTTATACAGGTTCCGCCAAGGAAATAACAAATGCTCCTCTCTGAGTTAACCTACTCGGTTTTCCTACTTAAAAAAACTTTTGACCTGACATTACTTAAAACAAACACATGACAATGGAATTCATTTTTTTTACTTTTAAGATATCGTTCCTTAAAAACAATGTGCTTTTCATTTGGTAATAGAATTTTCAGACTTTAGGACTGTAGGTAATTTTAACTTATAACCCAAATTCAAGTGATAAATTTAATGATCATGTCGACGATTATTAGCACACGCAAGAATTAGTAATAAAAAGTACGTAAATATATTAAACTTTAGTACTTTGAATTACTAAAGCCTGAGTTTGCTTTTCTTCTGTCTTCTTTCTTGCTACTTTGAAGTTTAAACACACCTAATTTTTTAAATTTAAACTCCATGCTTGGTCGCGGCGAAACTTAGACCGTTTTGACATCGTACTGACAAGTGACGTCATTTGACATGTCAACATATCTTCACAAACAAATCAACTGTCGATTTATTTGTTTGTAGGTTTTTAAATTTAATTAAATTCCGTAAAACTCTCTCAACATTGGTACTATTCTATCTATCTATTTCTCTGTTATCTCTTGCGTATTTCACCCAAATGTTTGTTCTATAGCATTACTGTATTATTAAATAATGAAATGCTATTGTATACCATTCATATAATGATGGATATAATTTTATTAATAACTTTTAAAGAATAAAAAGATATTATAAACAAACCAAAGTCGAACGTCGCGTCGGTATAGTATAGATATCAAAATTTATAGCAAAAATTAAGCTTGTGACGTCACACACAATAATTATATGCAATATGCCTCACCATAATACTGTCTACCGATAGATTACAATATCTGACAACTGATAATCTAACAACTTACCGTTATATTATAATCAATCGGCTTATAACAATTTGACGGTGACATACGATTCAATGAGCTTTAGTTTTAAAAACTTAAGACGGTAGCATTGTGTTATAATTATAATTGAAAATATTAAAAATACTTGCTTTACAAAGATCAGTGCATACATCGATTTGGTGTTATTGAAGCGTATAGCTTGGTGTTATCAAAATAAGTTCAGCAGAACGGGTGTCTTTCGTAAGCGTACTTTAATAAAAATCTTAATATTAAAGTCGTAATACAAATGCTTTTCTGGAGTTGTATGTATTGAAAGATATGTATTAGCTATAAATATATAAAAGCTTAGTTATAGCTATTTGTATTACGATTAAAAACAGTATGAGCGATTATATTAATATTTTTCTATAAAATAAGTATAAAGGCTGAAACTAATACCAAACTTTTAGCCAAAGGCTTAAGAAATAAATTTTCCTACTCACAATCGGAGTTTAGTCAATTGTGGCAACACAACATTGACAGCCACCGTTTTTTAAAATAATCCATTAATTAACCGACTTCAAAAAAGGAGGAGCTTCTCAATTCGTCGGTATGTACATAATATTTTTTTCAACGATATTTTCGTCAATTATAGACGGAATTAAATTTTTTTTTTCAACATGGCATTACACAATTATAACTTTATTTTTTATTTCTAACTAAGCAGTTTAAATATAAATACTGGCATGTAAGCAGATAAAAAATAAAATAACCCACTTCAATATTTCTTCCTTCACTCAACTTGGAGATTGTCAGCAATATTTTTGAATGGCAATCAAAGAAGCTTTAAAGCTCCATTCAAAGAAAAGTGTTATCTTTGAGTGAGGCATTCTTCTGTGTCTACGTCATTGAATTGTAAACTGTACCATTATAGTCGGTATTGTGCTTAATGGCACGCCAATTTGGAGGCCTTTCTATATAATACGAGTTGACCAGAACACCTAATACTTATTGGAGTGAAACGTCAAATTTATTCTTGTCATTTTCTTCAAGAATTCTTCGCATTTATATGAATCGTTACAAATTAAACGAAAATATATTTTTTAGAATAAGAGAGTATTTATAAAATTGTTTTAACATCTTTTTTAAAAGTCTTTATTAATCTTCCGCTAAAACGTGTGTTGCTATATGTAAAATCTATTATTTATTATCTGTACCTTGACAGTTATATTAGCCTTAAGACATTTTGATAATTATTTGTAAATACAAGAGGATAAATGTGTTTGTTCAGGCGTTCAGTACGCAGTTTAAATTTAACGTTATAGCTTTAAAAATATTTATTTCTGTATCAGTCATTTTACAGAATCGGTTTAAGGAGGAACTTTGGGCTTTTAAAACTAAGCATCAAACAATATGCTTTTAATTGACTATGTATGATTAATGTGTTGTCTTTTTCTTATTGTAGGAAAAAGTAAGGGATAGACTGAATGTGACTGACGTTGAGTTACGATCAGAAAGAAGTATGACTAGGTCCAAAAGATTTCGATGTTGTTGCACCACTGTCCCATAAAATTCGTTCATTCCGAAAACCACTAAGGATTGAAAGTTCCTTCTGGGAGCATTTTTTCCCAGGGAATAAAACTAGGTTATTCTTAAGGTGAATGGGCTTCTAAGCTGACATGAATTTGTCAGACCGCTTCTTCGCTTACAATAAAGCAAGATCATGTCAAATGTCTGGTAAATTTTTATAAACACTTTTTTATAGTACGGGCAAACAAGCAAGAGGGGTACGTGATAGTAGGGTAATACCACCTCCACCCTGAAGCGTTCAAGAGGGTCTCACTAACGTGTTGCCGGGAAAAAAATCTCGTAATAAGTATCTTAATATAATTTATATGTTAAGATCTTTAGATTATAGATTATTAGATTATATATTTATTAAATTATTACTAGATTTATATATAACATGATCGCTCATCCGTACCTTAAGCTAGCAAATAAGAAAGCGAAGCGGTGCGTACCTAACTCACCGTCGTGCATCGGATCTATGGTATGTATCATGAGTTGCAGCAAGCCGTGTCGGAACTTGGCGGCGGGCGGCGCCTTGCTCGGGCCGGGCGTGGCCGTCGCGGTCGCCGTGTTGGTCCCGACTGACGTCTCGCTGGATGTCGTCGCGTTCCCGTGCTGGAAAACATTTGAATTTGGAATGTTTTGTTTTTCTGTGGCCAGCGAGTAAGGAGGATTTATGGAATAGTGATGAAAATACTGGCGAGGTTAAAAAAAAGGTACTTATTGATTCGATTTATTTGAATTCTGTTTTATATGACTCAAGTAACAACGAAGAGCGTAAGATTCATTTTGAAGAATTTGGATTCAAAAAATGCTTTATATTATATGCAACCCGCGATTAAAAATTGTATTATTTAATACACAGGAATTACATATATTACATATTGGTACTTTTGTTACCGTAATTAAGGTTACATTAATGATTTTCACCAATGATACATTTCTATTGTCTATAACAACGGATATTTTAAAACAAAATAAATATTATACATATATTGGGCCCCTTAATAACAAACATGATTTTTTTTTGCTCGTATTCGCTTAATATTTCGAATTTCGTATACAGCATAAGTTATTGTATGTACCTATAGATAAAAGTACGGAACCCTTCGTACTCAAATCCGACTCACGCTTGGCCAGTTCTTTTAAACTTAAAACCCTATACGAATGTTTGATTCGAAACGCTATCGGCTATTCAATTACCTGTCTGTCAGTCAATCACACGCGTTTAATAAGGCTCTATTTCTGTTCAACCAATTCGTTATGTAACTGGCTTTGTACAGCTATGGGTTGAGTCTTGAATCGCTCTTATGATATTTTTTCTTTATACAACGTGTAACAAAAATGCGTGGTCATATTTAAGGATCTCAAAGAATACCTATTTTTTAAATAAATGTATTAAAAAGTCATTTCATTTGAACTATTTATAATCGAGATATTGATTTTATATTTCTATTGACTAGCATATCGATTTTTAAATTTATCGACACTACGACATCACTTTAGAGCTATCAGCTGTTACGTGTCAATGACCGCATGACCCTATGACAATGCATTTCATTGTAAAAGTTCTTGCTGTCTCTGTCATTAGAATTCCAAAAGTGATGTAACACTTTTGTTTTGATTTTTATATTATCGATTTAATTGATGAATAAATTAAATAATAAATCTCAAATATGTTTTTTTTTAATCTGGGGACTTGTATATAGACTATCTATGAGCATCTGAACATCACTCAAAAATATGACCACACATTTCTGTTACACGTTGTATATCTATTATATATATTATTGGAGCAGATGGATGAAAAGAATAATCAAGATAGTGAAAACTATTGCAATATTATTTAATTAGTCGAACCTCCTTGGTTAAAAATGTTTAAATTCAAATTGGATAATTTATAATCAAGCAGAATATACACCGTTATTATGATACTCTGAAGTTTTACTTATTAAGAACCTAAGAAAGAGCCATCATGAAGCAAACACTCTCTGCGACATATATTTATATATTCCTATCCTAGTAATATTATTAATGTGGAAGTTTATTTATTTATTTTTATTTATTACATAAACAGTTGACTGTCATCGCATGATTATACATAAGCAACATTGATAACTACACGAGACAGTATCCCAAAATAGTGTACATATCAACTTAATTTGGCGACCGCTTGGCGCAGTGGTAACACGACTGCCTTCAGCGCGAACGGTCGTGGGTTCGATTCCCACATCGGAAAAATATATTTGTAATTTACATTTGTATATTTCTGAGGTCTGGGTGTTGCTATGTATTGTATGTATGTATTTACAAAAGAAAAGTATGTATATGTAATTTATTCCGTTATCTAGTTGCCATAACACAAGCTTTGGCTTAGCTTGGAACTAGATGGCGCTGTGTATAAATGTCCTGAAAATATTTATTTTATTTATTTATTTAACTTATCTAAACGTATAGTATGCATAGATGTATGTTTCTTTCAGGCAAGAACGGCACGACCTATTTAGTTAAAATTTGGTATGTAGATAGGTGATACTCTGGATTTAAACATAGGATACTTTATATCCCGGTATTGCCCCGGGACCGGGAATTACGCGGGTAAAATCGCGGGACACAGCTTGTATAAGTATATTTAACTTGGCTTGCCTTATAATTATAGGTCAAACATTACAAGCTGAATTTGACCTACTTTCCTGTGTCTGATGAAGCTGGCATACTTATACAATTGACAATTTAATTTAAAAGATTGTTATCTCCTAAATTGCTGCGTCTTTTAGCTAAAAATTTTGGTAGCACTGTGGACTATATTAATATTGTAATCAATTGACTTTTAGAAAGATATCTTATGAAAAAGAATAAGTACATTCCTAGGTATCTAATACCGAAATTATCAGTCTGTAAATTTTATATCTATTGAAAATATATACAATCTTTGTTTAAACAATACATTAAACAGATCTTTTTAGTTTCGCCCTTCCGAAAAATAGATAACTTATCAATCAAATATTTTTTTCACTTAATTCACTGATCTAGCAAGTTACTTAGATATAATGACAAAAAAGTCCTTTAAAACCGCCAAACAGCGATAGTCAACATTTTAAATATTCTCAGAGAAAATTATAACAATAAATAAATAAATAAATATTTACAGGACAATTATACACAGCGCCATCTAGTTCCAAGCTAAGCAGAAGCTTGTGTTTAAATGGCAACTAGATAACGGAATAAATTACATATACATACTTTTCTTTTGTAAATACATACATACAATACTTAGCAATACCCAGACCCCAGAAAAATACAAATGTAAATTACAAAAATATTTATCCGGTGTGGGGATCGAACCCACGAACCTTCGCGCAGAAAGCAGTTGTGCTACCACTGCGCCAAGCGGTCGTCAACCAACTCAACAAATATTCAACCAGGAAAGCAATGTTTTCTACGTGTGAAATCTGCCCCGTATAGCTTTAATTTCCCGCCCCATAAGCAGGTAACGTTTACTGAAGCGATGCGCGAAGCCGACACTTTTCTGCTACATGCTATTGCTATTTTTCTGCTATTTTCGATTGCTTTTCCAATGTGTAAATTTATGCCAATTATATAACGAAGTAAGGTTTTATTTTACTCTGTTTTTATCGAATACTAGCTGTTGCCCGCGACTCCGCCCGCGTGGATTTTCATACATAACTTTCATCCCCTATTTTATCCCCTTGAGGATATAATTGATCAAAATACTTTCTTAGCGGATGCTAACGTCATAACATCTACCTGCACTGCATATTTCAGCACGATCCGTCCAGTGGTTTGGGCTGTGCGTTGATAGATCACTATGTCAGTCACCTTTGAATTATATTTGTATATTTAGACTAGCAGCTCCCTACGCTTTTACCCGCATTTAAACATGTATTCACTTAAACCATCCTCTTGAATCACTCTATCTGATAAAAAAACCACAGGAAAAATGGTGGCGTAGTTTCAAAGATTTAAGCATACATTGGGAAAGATAGAAGACGGCGTCTATGTTTTATACTATGTCATGACGTAATTTATGACGTTATTTTTTTAATGACGTATTCGTAACTTTTAAACTGGTCGTTACAGATTTTTTACCATTAATTACTATAATATTGGAAATTCACATAGAATCAGGGGGCAGATTGAACATGAATTTTTCTAGAAAAATAATAAATACCTAAAAGGTACATTACGAAATCAAGCTTTACTCTTTTTTCTTTAACTTACAACATTCTTTAATAATTATTAATCAGAACTTGTAAAACACGTTCATTAGAAAAAAGATTCGTGAAATTCTATTGTTAATATAAACGAGGTTCTGGTAAAGTTTTAATTATGTCAGAAATTTAAGAATTAAAAGAAATATTAACTCTTTTTTGTACAGTTTGAAAGAACTGATTTTGTTCTTTAAAAAAGTTTGTTAAGCTACTATTGTTGTACAACGATTTTGTATATATTGTTTAAACACTACAAATGAATTCAATATAACGTTAACCTTACCTTAAATTAACCAGTCAAGGCCATAAAGCGATTAAACTTAACACGATTTTATTAGAAGTGTTTTGTTTTTAAACCAAAAATGTAGTTCCATCAAGAACCAATAACATTAAGTATAAACTATATTTTAGTAGGTACCTATAGGTTTTGAACCTGACGTTAACTCAACCGGCCAAGGTCATAAAGCAATTAATCATAACACTGCTTAGAAATGTTTTGTTTAAAACAAAAATGCAATTCCATTAAGACATACAACGTACAAACTACTAACTGCGCCCTGCGCTTTTACCCGCGAAGTTCCCGTTCCCGGGGCAATACCGGGATATTAAGTATCCTGTGTTAATCCAGGGTATCACCTATTTACATACCAAATTTCAACTAAATCTGTCAGCCGTTTTTGCACAAACTTTCACATTTATTTAAGATTAGGATATATATATCCGAGTATGTTCTAGTGTAGGATTTGAACCTTACGTTAAATAAACCGGCCAAGGTAATGACGCTTAATGAAGCGATTAAACATAACACTATCTCATTAGAAGTGTTTTGTTTCTTAAATCAAAATAGCAGTCCCATGAACACTAGACAGACACTAGACATAATACAATGTATAAGCTATACGAGTATATTAGTATAGATTTGGAACTTTACGTTAAATTAACCGGCCAAGGTCATACAACGATTAAACATAACACCGTCTCGTTATTGTTACGATGACGTAATGGTTGCATAAAATTGCAGCCTCATTCGGTGGAAACATTTCGCAGCCAAATTGTTTCCTACGTTTTGTTCGCTTTGAATTGCTACCAGGCTATGTGTTTATGCGTTTTTGTATTAGCTTTTTATAGGTAACGATATTTTATTAATTACTATCTGATGCCCGCGACTTCGTCCGAGTGAACTTTCATATACTTAGACTGAAAATAATTACCTACTCCAATTTCTTAAATTATTAAAATTTTAAAATAAAGAATGCAACTTACCAATAAGTGTATCTTTGATTTTTCATTAACCGACTTCAAAAAAGGTGGAGGTTCTCAATTCGTCTGTATGTAAATTTTTTTTTAAGCCACTTTTTGATATTAAAATTACTAAACACATTTCACAACTACGAATGTTTATATTTAGCGATTAAATTTACTTGTTAAATATTAAGTACCACTTGATATTAAACGTTTCTTATAAATGTACGCGATACAATGCGTTTTAAAATCAACGTATCGTCTGACCTGCCATTGCAAAAAGTACCGTCAGCATGCAATGTATAGTCGATTTTATTTTATTCCCGCACAACGACGCCCTCAATATTTCAATTGACAAGAGCGCTTAATTAAAAGAATATTTCCCTGTTACATTTCATAATTAAAACCTTGGCCTTTAAAATGTCGATAATTTTAATACGATCGCTGTTAGAACACAATAAGATTTAGTAGAATATATATAGTGTTCAAAAATAACGGTCAAGTGCGAGTCGGACTGATCCCCCGAGCGTTTTGTTTGTTCCTTAGTAATTCAATAACAAGCCTTCGTTATAGAGTTTTGATGTTTCTAAATTAGTAGCTTTAATTTAAAAAGCACTACATTAATAAGATTTATATTTTTTCGATGTAAAATTCAGAATTTTTGTCTATATTGTTCGTTCTGTAACGATATTATTTAATAATTAATTAATTATAGGTAAAGCTTTAAATTTCAACTCGATGCCCACTAACAAGACCTGAAAAAACGTTATATCTTTTAAGTTACGAGTAAGTAACCTGTCAAACCAAACTTGAACAAAAAAAAACAAAATGGTGTCTTTGTGTTTCCAATTGTTTGATATGATTAAATTTGATATAAAATAGGGCAGTATTGTTATGAAATATACTGAAATATATTATAAAAACAAAATAATGGTCTTATAGTACGTTTCAAATGACAATGATGATGAATTAGATATACAAAGATGGTGGAAACATAGATTAAAAAAGTGTGTAGATTGAATAGCAGTGCTTGATACATTATCGGCGGAAGTCTCGATAAGCAGTGTCTGTTCAAATCAAATAAAATCAGTTATTTGAAAAAAGGTGGTAAGAAATTAAACAGTTGATTACCTAACAATTATTTTAAGTTAAATCTTTATTAAAAGATAATGTTGTACTTATCCTAATTCCTTCTGTTTTTATAAATCAATCAATTTTAATAATTATGAAATTATTAAAATTGATTGATAATTAAAAATTAATAATTAAAAAATTGCTTTCAATGAATTACACCAAATTTGCTTGTTCCAATTAACTTAAATATTAACTAGTGATAGTGATTTAAGAGAAAGATTTATATGTATAATAATTGTAGCATATATGCTAGTTAATATTTAAGAAGGTATAACTCTGAAACATCTTCTTTGATAGCTTTTTTTACAGCTTCATCTGATGGTAAGAGACCGTCTCCTCATGAACAGTCACAAAGGAATTCTTTACGAATGCGTTATCATTTTTCAAAAAAGGGGAAAGGAAAGTATTTGTGACGAAGAAAGGAGGGGTAAATTAAAAAGGGGAGGGGGGGGGTAAATTGTACGGGAACTTTTCCTTATTTCATAATTTTATATTTATTAGTCCATTTAAGTATAATATTAGGAATTAGAATAAGCACTATACTTAAACACTAAGCTTGCTAGCTAGTTTCATATATTAAGTTTTTTAAGTATAAAACTTATTATATACTTAATAATTTAAATTAACTTATATAACAGGAGCTCGCCCGCAATCTAAGGTTGGCTAAATTCTAGAATATTCTCGCTATTTCATGCTTCTAAATGTTATCTAAATCTCAGTTCAAAATGGCTAAAGTTTAAGAATAATGGAACTATGTAATGTTAGTAAAATATTTTGTATGTTTCAAGCTATGTAGAGAATGCATGTATATGATTAATTATGTAGTGTTTTTATAATGATGCTGTAGTAATGTATTTTGATATTATTGAAAATGCAAGAAGAAAAGGTTGCTAACGTTGCGTTGCCTGTAATTATAATAATACCTTAACGCAGCCAGCGGAAAACCTTCAGTTAATTATCACATATTTAATTATCATAATTATGAAACAAAAGTATAAAAGAAAACTTTTGGGACATGGTCAGTTTTTGTTTTTTTAAAACAATAATTTTAGGTGAGACTCTTTTTGGCATGTCTAAGCTTTATTATCACTGTATTATATTATTATTTAGCTATTTTCTACCGTAAAACGAAAACGTTTTTATTGCAATTGTTGCCAAGATATAGCTTCATAGTGATAACGCCGCTATTGAAAAGTCTTGTGTATGTGGTTTTTCTTATTTATTTATTTATGTAAAATACTACTTTCTTTTTATATGTATGTTATTATCGGGTTAATGATAGATAAAGCAGCTCAGATGTTTTTTTACTCGATATGCTCATATGAACAATTTTTTTTACTACGAATTGATTAATTTATATTTAAGAAAAGCAAGTCGCTAGTTATATAAATATTATTTTGCTGACCGTACATTATACAATATCAAATCAAGTTCAAAGTTATCTCATAATATTTACAAACAAACATACATTGAGATAATTATAAATTATACAATAATTTTATCACATTAAAAACAATGATCGTTGCTATGCGATGTTGCTAAAAAAAAATTAAACGACTTTAATTTTAGACGATAAGGTCTTAAATCAGCGTTTTTTGCTATTGTTATAGAACTTTGTTAAGCTTCAAGTATCATGTTTTTTCACCTTATGAGAAAGATTAAAGATTTCTTATAACATAGGGGGCAAACGACCTGGCGAAACAGCTGATGGAAAGTAGTCATTGCTGCCCAACAACAAACGTGGAGCTAGACAGCTCTGAAGTAGCTTCATTTTGTATTTAAGGAACAAGATATTTCACTACTTCCTGACGATGTAACGAAACCGATAGTATATTTGTAGTTTTTTTTAACGTAACATATGTGGACTTATTCCTTCTTTCATTTTTTTGGTTAATATTTAATAACCTTAGTATCATTTCTTGATGGAAATTCCTCACCTTGAAGGAGAAAGAAGTGGTTATTTATGAGGCAGACTATTTACTCCAAATAGCGCCACTACCGACTAAAACTCCACTGTCATTCGTCTCACTACAGATGGTAGAACACAATGCAACTTTACAGACCCTTCCGCTGGTAAACCTTAACTATAGCTCGAAGAGTTCAAACAAAACGAAAACTCCAAATCTGAATAAACCCTTATCTCCCAGTGGACATTACATTAACATAAGAATGTCATTAAAAGTGGGTTGTTCTGGAAATGCATCTATAACGTGACACTTGACCTGACCCAAGTCGAGGGCTATAAAAATAGCTTTAGTAACAGAGCCAACCCGTCTCGTAAGATGCTAGCGTGCGTAGCGAAGGTCACTGTAGGTATACTTTGTTGAATATCTTCCAAAATAAGTAACCCTTGGAATAGAGCATGAACAGAAAATAGAATTAAATAAAATAATCGTTTATTACTGTTATAAATACAGCATGAAGAAACTACAATGAAATAGATAAACAAGCAAATGACAACAAAGGGGAGGGCTCAGCTTGTGCTACACTGAGTAGGATACTCTGTGTAGCGCTGGTTTTCAGCCTCCCCGTTACAGCGAATTATATCAGGTGGGCCACGTAAAAAAACCTTGTACCATATCTTTATTGCAACAGAAACATACCATCGATATAATGATATGATTAAATAAGTTTATAATGGTTATATAGTAAAAGATTTTCTTAAAAAGCACCATTTCCAAATACCCTCGCAAATTTGTAAAACACAAGTGACGTCACCGTTATTTTTCTGTCTCGTCTCCCACATAAACGAGACATTCATTAACGTTTAATGGTTTATATTAAGTGGCTTGAAGAAATTGAAAATACACAAATCGTACCTACTTTAAAATTTTAATAGATTCCAAGCACCCTTTATTTAGTCCTAATATATACATCAATAAGATACTTCATGTTGAATTTCACTCAATAAATACTTAAACAATTGATTGTGCAATTGTTTGATAGCTATTGTAGAATATTGGACCCGCTGGAGGGAATTCAGGCGAGCTAACGATGTCTCCGAGTGATATGTGTTGCAATTCGTCCAAAATTGGATGCATTTATGTAGAAATAATCATTTGCAGATACCTTCAAGGTACCTAGAGGATTTGGGGAAATGTACAAGCTGAACTTAAAAGGTATTATTTTATTAATTAATTTTGGATTTTAACATTCAAGTTCTATTTTAAATCCTTTAACTGTTTAATCGCTATAAATGTATTTCTTTATTTCCCAAGCTCTAGACTACATCTTTGCCAAATTGTATCAAAAGTCATCGACAGTTTACGTGCGAAAATGTAACAGGTAGACTTATTTTCTCATTTGTTGTATTATTATTATATTAGGAAGGGTCAATAGCCGCAAAGTTAATATCAAAATACTAAAAAACCGTGTATCATAAATATTTTAGATATTATATATATATAAATTTTACATACAAGAGTCGAATTATTTCAGAGGAAGGGCAATCCTCTGAACCAAAGGGATGATCTCTGGAGGAGGAGTCTGATTGGCTGGTCGTCAGCTCCATTGGTTCGACGTCGAACAGTTGTATATATAATATGCTAAGTCTCGAAAAAATATCATAAACGCGATTCAGAACTCGGTGTATTGGTAGTTAGTAGCATCAACTCTCACATATGTATTTCTCAAGATCCCGTTTCCGAAGTCAGCTTTTAAAAGCAGCGCTTAAAAACGCATAACCCCGCACGAACTTTAGTTTTATTTCATAAAAGCTGAATGTTTAATAAGAAACAGGCCGAGTATTGTTCGCGCTTCTTTTCCCTATTGTGTCCTGTGTTTTCTTTGATGCGAACAAACAGACTATTTCTTTTCTTGCCTCTTTTATAACTGCGAAAAGTACTAAGTAAACTACCAGATAGTTTTGCAACTGTGATGCAACACGCAACGTCGCGTTGTAGGGCGATCGCTTGGCGCAGTGGTAACTGCCTTTTGCGCCACGGGATGTGGGTTCGATCCCCACATTATATCCTATATCATACCTATCCTTACTCTCTTTACTTAAGAACTATTTTGGTACTTCAAAGAATATTGCCACGAAGATATCACTTTAAGTGATAAGGCCGCCTTTTACACTTAAATTTAATTTATTTGTTTCGTTTTTAAGATTCTTTTGTGTAAAAAAGAGTAAATAAATAAATAAATAAACAATAAATAGTCTAAAAAAAGAATTATCGAAAACGATTAACTGTTATCGAATGCGCACTTAGCAATGCACTTGGCAATACCTTTTTATTTTTATTTTAGTTTATTCATGAGGGACCTTCATATTTGTTCATGGCAACATTTTATTTTCCACTTAAATAAATATCCCGCCACACATCACAGCTCATCACGGAAATCACGCTGAAACTTTCAGCTGAATATTTTCGAAAAATAAGATGTTTCAAGCTCATAATTATCGTGTACCCACATTTTCGCCTTCACGTGACATTTAGAATTTTTCCACGTCACAATTCTTTTGACAGAAATCCACAGAAATGCATCGCAAGATACCCGAGGTCGTATAATCCGGCCACACACAAAGGTCATTTAGACTCAACCTCAACGTAAAAATATATAGAACAAGTTATATCGGTGACCCATTTCGGGAACTTTTGGCCCGAAGCATCTCATTTTAGCTATTGTATGTACCTCGGAGTCTACGTTTCGAATACAATCTCCTACAACGACAAATACTTGACTCTTGACAGCGAACCTTTTGTATTTCTAATTCAATTTCTGTATTTATTTATGGATAATGCTTCCAAATTGTAAAGGTAGGGTAGCTACTTATTATAATCTAAAATTTGGAAGCATTTAAAATCTACAACTATTTCCCCAAAACAAGCTGGATAGTTTTTAGTGGTGAAGGCACTTAACGCGTATTAGAGGTAAATAAATAAATCTATTAAGGGATGTTAATGTCTTATGATCTTGAATGTCATAGATCCTCAAATAATAGTCCATACGCCTTTTTATGCTTTAAGATACTTTAATTACGTAACAATTTAATGTCAATTTTCAGATAATCCGACTCTATCTTATATTATACTAGCCCGGCCCCGTGGTTTTATCCGCATATATGCACATATTCCTTCCCCTTAAATCAGTCTATCTGATAAAAACATGATAATCGTTTGTCTTGTTTTAAAGATTTAAGCATACAAGGTGACAGACAGAAAAGCGATTGTTTTATACTATGTTATCAATTCATTTTCTTTCTTAAGCTGGTCCTACCTAACTATGGATGAAATTGCAAACAGTAATTTAAATACAACCTTTCAATGGCCCACGATTACACGAGACTGATTTTGATCTATCCCCGTCTACAGTTATGTGATACCATACAAACAAAATTAAAATAAAATAATTTTTAACAAAAAATAAACCGACTTCAAAGTAAAAAGCAAAAAATAAATTTGCTTCCTACAAAGTAATACGCATTTTCATTTAGTATCTAGAAATGATTTAATAGTTATTTTATAATTTACAACTCTTTAAGTACACTCATATTGACTTAAGTTTTCACGCCTTTTAATCTGATCTTCAAAACAATTACTATTTTAATATTTATTGGCTTAAGATACTTATTGAAAAACTTATAATGCACTATTCGCCCATACAATTTTTGAAAGTTCCCCTCGATTTCTCTGGTTTCCCATCATCAGATCCTGATATCCTTAAAATGGGATTACCTCAGAAGTGTATTCTATACAACAAAAAAATTTTTGAAATCCGTCTATAATTGACGAAAATATCGGTGAACATACATAAAAAGAAAATGTTATATATACAGACGAATTGAGAACCTCCTCCTTTTTTGAAGTCGGTTAAAAACAATACTTATATATGACTTAAGTTTACCCTAACGCGTTCTTATCACTGCTATGACTAAAAAATCATACGTTTCAAAAACACAACCCAAAGGTTGCTTCTATTTACCGAAAACCCGTCGAAATTTGTTTAATAAGTGTCGAGCGCGCGGGGCAGGCGTGATTTCGTACATTTTTAATGTGCCAAGCATAGAATAATAACTCCTAGAACCGCAATTTGGGTACGCAAAGTGAAGCCATTTCAACGTAGACAATTTTGTCTACTTACATAGATCGTCGCCGCAGTGCATTGCAACAAAATTCGTATGTTTTTCGTAGATTTAAAATTTTCCAAATTATATTTATTATATAGGTTATATTTAGTTTAGCGGCAACTTTATCGGTGGGCTTGTGTGCGTGTCATCGAGTATAAGAACGTGCTTTTTACACTTACATATATACAGTTTTGGCTTCACTTACGACTGACGGATTATTAAGGGATGATCAGTCTATGCATTCTACGTCTATGGTAACAAGAATGTTGAATTTGTTACGTATTTCGACACAATGTTCTCGAAACGATATTATGAAAATTTTTGTTCCTTTAGCTTTTCAATATCGATTCTTTCGTT